>MU106127.1:0-196967 GCA_012274485.2 Sinapis alba
CCCCACAGACGGCGCCAATTGTTGAATCCGAAATCGGTAACCCTAGGTTAGGTATCGATTTCGATTGTGGATTTCTCGAAGAAAAGATTTGGAGAAACGAATAGAAGAGTTTTATTGATCAAAGATCGATTAGATCACAAGAACAAGGTTTGAACAAGGAATTGGTAACAAGAACCCTAATTCTAGCTTGTTCCTCAAGGTTTTTGCGTGTCTCTTCTCTTCCCCATCTTCCTCTATTTATATGCCTTCCTCCTGCCGAAGTCGGCTTGTTATGTCTACATGGGCCGACTTGTCGTCAGGATGGGCCGACTTGTCGTCAGGATGGGCCGAGTTCACACTTTAATGGGCCTATGTGGGTAGATGTAATCTATCCCCAACAGTGATGTTTTTTTTTTTGCGGCAAAAAGAGAGATTGAAAGAGACGTAAAAGAAATGTGTAAAGGCATATACAAAACTGAACTGAAACAATTTACTTTTTTTTGTGTGTCAAGTGTCAACACCGAAACAATTTACTTAACTCTTCCGGTTTACTTACTCTCACAGGAGAAATGTGTCAAGGCACTTACATAACCGAGCCGAAAAAAGTTAACGAAATTATTTAATTATTCTGGGTTACTAACTCTCACAAACAGAAGAAATGTAATGCATTTGTAAAAACCAAACTTTTAACGTAATTATTCTGGTTTACTATGTTAACATAGATATTGTTAACTAGGTGTTTTCATGCATCATATGCAAGTAATAAATTTTAATTTAAATTGTATTTAAAAAATAAATTTTTTTATTATTTTAGTTTTTATTATTTTTAATATTTAACATAAATTTTGATTTAATTGAATATAAATATAAGATAAAATAAAAAGTTATTTTTAATTATATTTAAGAATAGATATGTATATATTTAAACTTATAATCTTAGATAGATTTTTATCTATTTCTTTTAGATAAGATATATTAAATCAACTTCTATAAAATTAATAAAAAATGATAAAAAAGTTGTATAGTTATCAAAAAGTAAAACTAAACAGTATTTCTAAAATTTGTAGATATATAAAAGAAACTAATAAAATTATGATTAAAAGTTGTAATTTTTTAGAAAATTGTAAAACAATTTTAATTTTTTTTAGTAAATCATAAAATTGTATAATTATAAAAACAGAAATAAATAATATTTCAAAATTGTAAACTATTATTATATCTTTATTTTTATATCATTTAATGTCACATTTGAATAGATTTAATTTAATGATGGTGCGTAATTTACTACCATATTCTAAAAAGTTTTACCAAAAATATAAATAAGCATTAAATGTAATTGTTCATATCACATTTAATCATAAGCTATGTCATCATTTCTAGTATATCCTCTTATATTTTAATTGAAAAGTCACTTAAGTGATGTTTGCTTAGGTATCAATCTTAGGTGAGGTTTGAGAAAAATTGTTATAATTTGATTGATTGATGATTTTGATTTTTTATTTATTTTAATCATTTTTAAAATATGCAGTTCTAGAACCAATTAATATTAGTTGCCAAAATCCATATAATCTTGTACATAATCATTTATAGTAACTAATTGTAGCAATTATGGAAAGTCTATATAATGGATCATAATTTTATTTTATCTTTGATTATTTATACACTATATAAATTATATTTTTACAGTAATTAAGAAAAGCTAATATAATTACTTTATTTATATGTTCAAGTCATCATATTAACTGTGTTTATGCATTATAAAATAGATTTTTAAATTATTTACATGAATTTGCGATTAAGAGTCATTTACACTAATTCAAAGTCACTTATCTAATTTTTGTTTAAGTGTCAATCATATGTGAATTTTAAGAAAAAATATTATAATTTGATTGGTTGATGATTTTGATTTTTTTATTTATTTTAATCATGTTTAAAATAAAAAATTATAGAGCCAATTAATATTAGTAGCCAAACAATCTATATAATCATAATCAAATCGCAAAATATTATTTTCTTCACAAGTCATCACTCTAACTGTTTTTCATAAATCTCAAAGATAAAAATATATATTTAATTTTATGATAAATTTGTTGTTAAGCACATTCAATTAAAAAATTTAACTTGAAACATATAATTTAAAAACATCATTCAAATATTCTACATTTTCTAAACATTCTAAACCTAAATCCATATTATATCATTTTAAACACAGAGTAAAACATTTGAATATATTTGAAGATTTTTTATAATAGAAAATCTAATCATATACAAATTTATCTTAAATCATTTTTGTAAATGAGTAAAAAATTATTGCTAACAAATACATTCAGATTTTTATAATTAAAACAACTTATATCAGTATATGGTAAAAATAAAATAAAAATCATAAACTTATTATTTATATGAAAATTATCATCTGAGAGTTAACTTATACAGGAAATCAGATCTTTTATTGTTATAACTAACACAGCTTTACATATAATATGAATTTTTTATTAGCATACTAAATACAAACACTATTACTATGAATTTATATTTGTATATTAATTATATAAACTAATATAAACTGAATATTATATAAAATATTACTATAAAGTTTATTAAATATATGGAAATCCACATATATACAGTCATGTTTGCTTTTAATAATTTTTTTTATTTTATACTTAATTGCAATTGTGGACTTATTCCTCACATAAATTCATGTTTTGTATTTTAATAAAAATTATACAAAAAAAAAACTTAACCTACAAACCAATTAGAATATATATAATTTCTGTATGAAAATGCTAGAAATAAAATTCTCATTTTTAATGGACAAAAATCATAATCAGCTATATATGGTTTTTGATATTAAAAATATAATTAAATATTTGAAAATTAAATATTTGAAATTTGTATTTTTAAAAATTAATAAAATAATCAAAATGAATAAAAGTTATAAAAGTTATTTATTTAAAAAAATCTGCTGAAATATATACATTAATTTTATAAAACTAAAAGTAAACCATAGAATGCCAAAAACATAAACATATTACATTATATTAAATTTCTTAAAATTATTTATCTACGTAAATTCGCGGGTAACCACCTAGTCATGTTATATTTGTTTAGTGAAATTGATTGTAAAGAAGATATATAAAATCAGGGGAAGAGGTATACATAATCAAGTTCGTTGAATAACTTTTCTCAGTTAAATTATCTAACTATAACACTTTGGGGGATTGGTTGCCTCGAAATTATTAAATTTTCAATAAAAGGAAAGTGTGTAAATTTAAGAAGAGTTGATAAGGAAGGAATTGGCAAAATATATACGTCAGTTTTCAAAATATGGAAATATTAATTATTTAGCGTATATTTTATGGATTTTTTGTAGTAAGGATTTTGATTATTATTATTATTATTTATGGGCGTGGATCATTACATTTTTTTTTCTTTTTTTACAAACACCACTTTTATTAGATTCGTTATAAAAAATCATTACTAAAATATATTATTTTGAAACCGTTTAACACAGCAAACGCATACAAAACATACAAGTACGTAGTAAAACAAAGATAACAAACCATCAACGAGGCACGCAATGAAATAGGGAAAGAAAGTAGAGGAGAGAGACAATAAAACAGATGCAACTAGAATTAGAAAGAGTCTCAAGTCTTTTACATATATATAGAATAGGTAAAGAACAATCACAAACATAAATCTCTCAAGACAAGACAAAACAAAACATACTGGTGCGGACAATATTGTCTGGTTATGTAACAAAACATATGTTTCACAAAACAAAATCCCCACCTATAAAAATCAATAATGACACAACAAAACACTTATGATAGCACATACATTCTTCTTTCCTTTTCTTTAACTTTGGCCCTAGAGATTGAGTTTATCCAGAACTTTCCTCCCAAACTTGTTGCACCTCATCAATGGTTTATTACGCTCTATATGCCTCATCAAATTGAAGCGCAATGCGTCCTGCAAACACCATTATCATTATTTTCCCGCATAATCTTTACGCAGAGAGACCTCAACATTAGACAGTGTACAGCCTTGATATTCATTACCTCACACACAAACCATGCAGTCTGAATGACATAGTTTCCAAAAGGGTCTATAAGCAGTGTATCAATATCATTGAGCAAGTCATATACGATCATGTTATGGTCGATATACTGTATTTTCAAGAACTTCTGCACAACATGACTTCCATATTTGTTACGGGAGAGGCGCGCGTAGTTCCCAAAAAGCTGTTGCACGAGCAAAATTGTTACGTTTGGATCATTCAGCTCCACAACATACTGCACCACGTAGTTTCTGAAGGAGAGTATATATAGTAATTGTGAGTAAACAAATTGAGATATGAGATAACAAAACGATTCGTCATTTGATTCTCAGGTTTACCCGAAGTTGTTCACGCAGAGTCTCAACGCATTAGCGAGTATCTCACGAATCAAACGTTTCTTTAGCACCTCACAATCAGTACCAAGACATTGCTGAAGCATGCAGCAGCCATGTTGATCAATTGCTAACTCGAAACAGTTCTCAGCTAAAACTTCAATAAGATTCTGTAACGAACAAACAACACAATGGATAGAAGAAAGAGTATCATATTCCACGATTAAACCTATTTGGAAACAAATGATTCAAAGTCTATCATGGCTAATTTTACTTGTATCACAAGGAATAAAATTACCAAGTTTACACCTGCTACAGAACATATATACCATAAAGAGACTAGAATATATTTTCAGTCATATGACTTCTACAAAAAACATGAGCAGAATAAAACAGACACTGCAAGATTAAAGATGCAACTTGAAACATCAAACTGGTTCATTTACTTTGAGTTGCTACAGTAGAGTTTTATTAGGCCATGATTACTGTGGGTTTCTTAAGGTGGGTTCTTATCATAATATAAGAACCGTCTCTTAACTTTAACTATTTAAAGTTAAGAGACAATTCTTATATTATGATAAGAACTTCATCCTAAGAACTCCGCAATAATAATGCTCTAACTATATTGTATACGAAAGTGACTTCCTGTTTCGAAAAGACTGCCTTTTCAAGAAACAAAGATCAAAACTGACTCCACGGCCATAAAGAAAGAAGATTCAGCACATGAATACTTTTTTACTAACCAACTTAAATTTTGAGATATTTTCCTATAACTAACAAAGAACCAAGCATATATATATATATATATATATATCGTAACAAAATACTTCAAGAACAGAACCAAAGTACTGTGGATGAGATGCTTAATTAATTACCCGATTCAACGAGGGAGGAAACTGGTTGAAGCATTGCATAATCACATGTTTAGCACCGTTGCTCCTTGTAAATGAAAGAACTCCCATGCTAACAGCTCCGACTACCCGCAGAATTTGTTCTTCAGAATGAAGACACCTCAACAGCGTCTGTATCGAACGGGTTCTGGTAATGCCAAATAAAAGACAAACAAAGTTACCAAAATTAAACAATGCTTACAAAGGATTAATTAAGTGTCTTTATCCTTAAATCTAAACTAAAACAACCACCGAGCCTAAAGCTGACTACATTACAAAATCAACGGATGATCATATATATAAGGATTAGAAGTGTGTACCCGACAGGATCAATGCAAATCTTAACAAATCCTAACTGGTTCAGAGTGATCACATCGATAATATGACTGATCTGCTGAGAGCTGCACTTGGGCATAAGTGTCTGAAGGACTTGAGACGCAATAGGATGTTCCATCAACTCATAGATGCTAGAGATAAAATCGTCGAAGATCACATCAATTGTCTCCTTGGAACCCTCATTGATCTTATTCTGCAAATCAAGGCTCGATTTTGGATACTTAGCAAGCAAAGAAATGGGTCCCGTTCTCGCGTTCACGAAACCTTCGTGGCTCCTCCAAGAACCAAACCCATTGTTGCGACCTCTTGACAAGTAAGGAACGTCTTCATTGTTGACGTAATCGTTCAGGGTCGATGATGTTCTTTGAAAGTAGTGATTCATCAGAGGAAGAGACCAACCCACACCGCCAACATCTCCGCCGCCATTGATCCCTTGAATTTGCTGCAGTGACGATCGATTGGTCCGAAGATTATCAAGTAACGGATTCTGCTGACGAAGAGAGAGCATATCGAAAGAGGATTCTAGGGTTTGGACATCAACACCAGTCGGGAATCGAAACAGCTGTTCGTCGAGAGCGCTATGAGTGTCCGGTTGGAACTGAGAAAGTTGCAACTGAGACGCACCTCGTCGATACATAGCCGCCGGATTCTCCTCCGTCGTTGCATATCCGTCACGTTCGCTGTTTGAGTTGACGCGAGACGATTCCATATGACTAAGGAAAGAATCTGAAGAGGAACATCAAAATCAAAAACAAAAACAAAAAGGAGAAAATTGTATTAGAGAAATAAAAGGAGAAAGAGACCTTTTTCTCTGGGTTTGTGGAGATTTATTACGAATGTAAATCTATATATATATGGAGAGAGAAGATTTAAGGTATTAATGCAAAAAAGAGTGATTAAGGTAATTAAGAGAGATTTAATCTTAATTTCAGAAAGATATTAAATTAAAACAAGAAAATTCTAAGAGGTTGGTTGAATAACATTTGAACTCTTCTGAAATTTTTTTGCTGTATTCTTTCTTCTTATATGCTAACTTTGCCATGCACATTAAATATTCACAAACATATTCCAAAACGATTCAGTACAGTCAAAGTCTTAGTTGCACTTCAATGGAAGACTCGCGTGGACCACACGAGTTCCCTTCTCATTGGTCAAGATATATTTTGTTTTTTTGTTTCTTTTGATAATGACGTACCAAAATCTTTGATGTTAAAGTAAGGCTCGACTCTCTCTCCTCTCCTATTGAGAGAGTTTTCTCTCAAGTTTCTTCCTCTCTTATAAAAGAAAATATGTTAGAGAGGTAAGAGAGAGTGAGAGAGATCGATATTTTTGTTTCCTGATTTCGGTTTCATCGGACTGGTCTCCGATTCTGGCGTTCTCGCCTTCTCCACCGGCGAAGTACGGCTGGTTTTTGTTTCTGTGTTGCATATATCTTTATACGACGATGGCTTATTCCAAGATCTTTTTTCTGTTTTCATCGATCTATGCTTATTTGAATTGTCATTGATCAATCGTCTCTCTTTCTTTTCCTCGTGAGATAATTCCTTTTTCTTTCTAGGTTTTTCATCTTCGAGCTTACATTTATCATAAAAGATGACAACTTTAACCGCATCAAACCAATAATGGATAGATCGATTGTAGATGTTTGTTTATCCTCTCCGAAGCGTAGATCTGGTGGGCGATTGGGTTTATTTGAAACTTTCTCATGCTGAGCAACCGTTTCATCGATCTCTGCTAACGGCGGAGTTCTGATGCGCTGCCTCCTTATTTCGGGCGGACGAAAGTGGACCATTGTCTTGACACGTGTACATGCATCGCCGAGCGAACGTACACACGGTGGGTGACGCATCCCTCTCTCCTCAACGATTTAATCTATGGGCTGACGACTCATAATTGTTTCTTTTTGTTGGCCTACTTGTTTTGGCCTATAGTCTTTTCGTTGGTTAGCCCATTTGTTGTTTGGGCCTTTGAGTGTAAAGTTGTTGAGTTTAGTCTGTTGGGTTTAGA
Organism: Sinapis alba; assembly: GCA_012274485.2. Taxonomy (NCBI): domain Eukaryota; kingdom Viridiplantae; phylum Streptophyta; class Magnoliopsida; order Brassicales; family Brassicaceae; genus Sinapis; species Sinapis alba. Next base: position 7,608 of record MU106127.1, read on the forward strand.
TCCACATAATAAAACTCAGATAAAAAAATCTTTGATATTGTAAATATACTGATGTTATAAATAATATACTTACAAATGTTAGCAGTTAAATAATATACTTACAAATATAATTTTTTATTATTCTGTTTTTAATTTATTTCTATATCAATGTAGTTATCATATAAATAACTACCAATGTTATAAAAATATAATAAGTACCATCAAAATATTTGATTTAAGTTTTAATTGCTGTGTATATTAATTATTATGGTAATTATTACTCTATATGTTTTTAAAAATATAGGCTTAAATTTAAAATATTTTTGTATCAATAAACAATGTTATTCAATTTTTAATTTTTTTATGTCAAGTTATTTTACCTTTAAAACTATGTACATTTGTTCAAAATTTCAAAATATTATTTTCATTTTGAATATTTTATTTTATTTCCTATTTCTTCTATCTATTAATTCAACATTCTATTATCACATTTACCATAGTTTTGGTTTAATATATTAACAGTATATGTCATTATTTTTTTGTTAATACCCATCTTGTTAAATCAATTGGTAGTAAGCATTAAGCTGTTCCAAAGAACAACTCTCTCCAACTCGGTGTGGTTTTACATGAGAAAAAGATTCAATTGCGTCTCGCCTCTTTGGTAAGAGAATCTTCACACACATTCCTACACCTGGAGATAGGGGGAATGTTGCAACCCACAAAACCGTCTTGTAAAAATTAAAATGAAACTACTTTTGAGGTAAAAGTCGGCCAGTTGACTGGATTAACAATCATATCCACCAAATTTTAGCAATCTGTCTTAATACATATATAGTAATGCGCATATTTTCTAAGCATGATATGTTCCAAAGTAAACCAATCATCTCAACATGAAGAACTGAAAGATTTATGTGACATTCTTGGAATTCCAAACATTCAACTCCCATTTGATCCATATGGTTCCACCCTAATCCATCTATGGAACCATGACTGAACCATGACTGATTCATTTTTAATTTTCTTGTATCAATGGCTTCAAGCAAGAGGCCATTATACAATTGTCTTTTACTGGGCAGTACAAAGTTGGAACTCGTGTAGTTTCATCAAAGGGGATCATGATCCTTTCATCAAAGGAGGAATATTCATTGAATATGTGCTCATATAGTCTGATAAGGTTAATAAAATACATAACAACTCTAGCTCCTATATGTGCCATCAAGTTTGATATTCCAAAAGCTTTTGACATGGTAAATATTCATTCATTGTTAGGTTATAAAGGCTTCTGTCTTGTTGGATTAGTTTAATGTATGCAAACTTATATATTTACTGGATCTTATTTAGTAGCAGTAAATAGAAGTCTAGATAACTTTTTTTACTAGTGCAAGAGGCATTAGGTAAATCTGCTCTCTGTCTCCTTATTTGTACATTATTTTGAATAATGTTATGTTCAAGCTTCTGAGTCAAGCCGTGAGTGAGGGAGAGTACATTTATCATCTACAATGTTATAATACTTACACATTTGAGTTTCACCAATGACATCTTAGTTTTAATGGATGGATTAGTTTGATAACTTCATAGTGTGATGGAGGTTATGAAATGATTTGTTCACATGTATCGACTACATATAAATTCTACCAAGTCAACTATCTTTCATGTGGGCAATTCTATATATGAGTTACTGAGGATGACTGAAAATATGGGGATTGGTTTTGGTACGATACCTATACATTATTGTGGCTTGCCTCTCACAACAAAATCTCTGAGCAAGATGGGTTATGAGCCTCTAATAGATTATGCCAGAATTAGGATGCTTGTTTTGTTGATTAAGAGATTAAAGTTTGTAGGTAGGATACAATTTATTAAATTAGTGATTTCAAATATTTTAAACTTTTAGAGCTAGGCGTTCATCTTTCCTTAAAATTGTTTGGATAACATAGAAAGCCTATGTAGAACTTTTCTTTGGTATGGTTCTCCGCCAAACTCATAAGAAAATGTGGCTTGGATAACTTATGTTACCCTAAACCAGAGGAGGCAAAGAATCAGATGGTCGTGTGATTCTACAAAGTTGTTTGCATGCGCTCTTTCTTATATGACACATTTTCTCCCTATCAGGTTCTTTATAGGTAGTGTGGACGAAACACTATAAAAGACAATGTCTATTTTAGAATATTAATGAAAGTATGAAGGGTTCTTGGATTTGGAGAGGACTACTCAAACTAAGGAGATTCACTTATCCATTCCAAATGTTTGACATATAGAATGGGAAAATTGACTTCTTTTGAAGCGACAACTTGATTTAACTTGGAATACTTGTTGATATGACATGAGAAATATGGACTTGTAACCTAGGCGTGATGAATCATGATAAGTCTGTGAAGCTACTATCTTAAATGCATCAATGTTGAACTTGTTCTGAGGTAGAACCAAGGAGATGACCTGGTTTTTTGGCGTTCCTCCAAGGACAACTATCATGATCACTACTCTGTTGCTAATACATGGGAGAAAAAACAGCTACAAAAAGGAAAAATGTCATGAAATCATATTTATTGGTTCACCCAAGCAGTACCACAATTATATTTCATTGTATGGTTTGCTATTAAGAATTGACTTTGTACATGTGATAGAATGAGAGGATGGAGAATCTAAGAAGATTGTATTTTCTGTGGTACAAAATGATGATACTCGTGACCATCTATTCTTTGTGTATCCATACACTTCCACAGTTTGGAATGGAATGATTTGGATGATGTATGCTACTACACCAGATTGGCAAGATACATTGACTTCTCTGTTGAATGGTCGGCTCGCTTCTCTGAATTATGTGCATGTTCAACATCTACTTGCATGTTACTATCTACTATATAAGGTAATTGTATGATGAAGACGAGCTTATTTTAGGTAGTTAAAAGGATAGTTTATAGAATTTTAGATGTTAAAAAGATCATTGTTAGATTGATTTCACATAAAGATATACTTTGTGTACAAATCAAATGAAACAAATATCTATTTATGTGGTTTAAGATGATGAATTTGGTATTAAAAAGATGAACAAAAAATAGTTTGTTACAAACATTTAATAATTAAAAAGATGAATAAAAATATTTTAATACAAAAAAAATAATATTATAAATTTAGAGTGAAATATCAAAAATGTTTGCAGCCAATAAAAACATATCTCAATATATTTTAGTTAAGTATAATTATGGATTCAATATGTTGAATTATTTCAACAAAATTTAATCCAACAATAACAGTTGAGAGATTTAAAGCAAATGAAATATTTTTTAATAGAAATATATTATAAAATTTTAAATAAAGTCGAGTCTGTGTGTAAAACTATATATATTTGTTACTATAAATACTATTTTATAACATTTTGAAATATATTCTTTAACTCATCTCAAAATACATATTTTATTATTATAAAAAACTAGATTTGCTTAGTATCAAGGGACCTTAAACGAATATTTTCTTCTTTTTTTTAATTATTGGTCACTACTCTGCTCAACAGCTTTTATTCAGTTTTTAGTAAATATATAACAAGAAATTCAACTACTTAAGAGTTAATCTAACTCAGCTCCATTTGGTGTTTATGCTCAAGATTTTTCCATTTGGCTTGCAGTTGGGAAATAATTTACTTAGATAATAATATGGTCAAAATGATATTTAGCGGACACAAATGAAATTTTCCTTTCAATTAGTTATAATTATTAACTTACGAGAAGTGAATATAACTAGCAAAAATACATATATTTACATAAAATGAAGTATGGTTTAGTTCTAGGCTAGACGTATAAGTGATAATGGACTAGACTATTTTTTGTTGATTTTAGAAGGGATTTAAAAAGTAGAAGAAAAATATATATATCGTAAGCTAAGATCATGAAAATTGTAGCATCTAAAATTAAGCTTTTTGGTTAATCAAACATTTTGAAATCCTATCAATTTAGAGGAGTTTTGACAGATTTAACGGTATTCACCCATATCTATTATTATTTTGTAACATCTAGATTTTAATAATAAGATCATGCATGTATCCTCTATATACTAAAGCACAAGTCACATGGTCAATCAAATTTTAACACATGGCTTATGCTTTAATATATTTTTTTTTCATAAAACAAACAAAATATATAAGTTTTAATCTTTAAAAACATAATAAATAATGTGGGTTAACAATAAAAATAAGTAAGATTAAAAATCAAAATTTTAGTTGTAAAAAATTCAAACTTTTAATCTTAAAAATCAAATATATCTCAATATTTTTGGAAAATATTGCAAACATGTATTCATTTTAAAATAATATCAAAAGTGTTGTGCAACCGTTCTTGCATTCAATATATTTGTTTAATTTTGAATGTACCATTGTTATTCAGTTTCATAAAATATTTGAAATAAAAAATTTTAGTTCTAAATGAAAAATATAAATCATCAAAAAATTTATAAACAGTAAAATTGACGACGGACGTGATACTTCATATCTAATAAGTTTTTATTGTCGTGCAAATTTTTTTTAATCTATTAATCAAAAAAGAAAATTTAGTATTATTTTTTTATCTATTTTGATTTTATATTTAATATGCCCGTGCAAAGTACAGGACAGAATACTAGTAAAGAATAAAATATACTCCCTCCGTTCCATTAAGATGGATGTTTTGGTGTTTTCATACATATTAAGAAAACACATTAATCATACATTGGTTTTAGAAATTATCAAATTCCAATGCATTTTTAACCAATAGTATTTTAATAAATTCAATTAATTTTATTGAAATTTGCAATTTTTATATAGAAAACATAAAAATACATCTTTGTAAAATAATTTATTTTTGTAAAACATTTATCTTAATAGAACGGAGAGAGTATAATTTAAGTGTCTAATTATTAAAGTGCATTTATATTTTCAGTTATATTTCTTAAAAGAACTTTAAAGTTTAGTGTGAGGTGGGTCAACTTAAGGATATGTAACCTATTGAGAAATCATTTCCAATATCGTACATTTGAGAACAAAACATGGAAAATATCATATGATGGTTACACATAAAAAAATCTTTTGAACTTCTAAAATAATGCATTTAGACGGATGAGGATGAAGCGCATGGGCTGAGAGCAAGCACATTGGCAACATAAGGTGGCAGCCGGGATGTTATAAGTGGTATCATTGATAAATCTAGATGAGTGTGCTCATGAAAACTCACACCATTGAGGGTGGTGGCTATGGTGTACGATGAGGATGTTTTGTTATGTGAATGAGGGTGATTATAATACTCTGATTTCTTGAATATAATGGTACATGTAAGATTTTTGAGTTTAGTTTTATAATCACCAAAAAATCCAATCAGGTTGAAGTTCAATATTCAAAGTTATAGTTGATGCAAGGTGAGTATATCTTTTGTGAAATTTTGTCTATGTAATTCTCTTAAAGCATTTTTAGTTAGTTGTAATGAATCTGCTCGAAACTAGTTTTTATCTAAAGAGAACCATTTAATTTGGATTTTAGATTGGAAATTCATCTTTTGAACAAGATGGGATAGTTAACATCAGAATTATCACTATGTATTATGTAATACCCTCACTCCGAGATGGGTTCAGCTGGTTGGGCCTTGGAACAGAGAATGCATATGAGTTGGTCAAGTAAAATCAAAATTAGTGCATTCCATGGCCTATATTGGATTGATTCTGGATGGAAATGACTTACCTGGGAAAAAGTGTTAATCACCATTAAATTCGAGGACTATGTGGTTGAGACTTGTAACATTTCGATTTGTGATGTTACACATGCTTATTTGTTTCAAGAAAAAAAAGAATGACTTGGTTCATATTATGAAAAATGATCAAGAATAAGTTATGATGAAGGAAGGATTAAAAATAGTTAGTCAAGGCTGAGAAGTAAGCCGAATGACTTAGCCGAATGGAACATGATCAAGTAGATATGTTCGACGAGCTGAAGTAGCTGAGATACTAGATGAACCAGCTAGAGTACTAGCGGACCTACCTGGACGAGGTGGCAGACAACACATATTATCTTAATGACCTTGTTAACTACTGACAATGATCAGATAGGTGGCCAGCTATGTGGTTCAAAGGATGTTATGGTTCTAGAAGTTTTTTTAGGTGTGATAAAAAAAATAAGCTTGGTAACCGCCCATGATCCAAAAGGTGCAAATCGAGATTGAGATGAATGAGATGGCGGTTTTAAGAGAGAAAAAGGTTTATTCCATATAAAAGGACTGTTTGTGGAGGGAAAGAGGATCTGACACCCTAGGCTTTCTTACAACATAAGGGACAAATTACACCCAAATAGGCAAAGGCCATTAATCCTAGTCATGGTGCATTGATCAGGTCGTGACGGGTGTGACCATGCTAGACAAGCTTGTGGTTCATGAGCAACATAGAGGAAATGAGGTGGAGTCATGTTAGAACGGGTCAAATGAAGAAAATATGACTTTTGTTATGGTAGATAGTAATCCGCGTCATATCAAATAACTGATATGAAATGACAAGTCAAATCATCTAGATTGAGTGCAAATGATATAAGGTCCATCAATGGGTGAACTGAAGCGTTTATGGTAAAAGGATGAGTCGGATCATGGATTTGGGTCATGTTTGAACAATTTGGTCCATTATGGATCCGGCTTAATGGGTGTCAGTTTGCATCATTTGAGATGTTGATCCACAAGATTGGAAAGGCCATCGTTTAAAGTTGATTCGTAACGAAAGGACAAATGAGTCATTCATGGCCAAGTGATTGTCACCATCATCCATGTGCAAATGAATTAAGGGGAGGCCGTTCCATATCATAACATGATCCAGTGATATGTTTGACTTTTTATTGGGATCAGCCAATGGTGATGACATAGTATGAGTTGAAAGCGAGGGGAACCAGAGCTGTCGCATGGAAAAAAGCATGATAATAGTTGAAACTATATATGATAACCCATGGGCTATGTATTGATGGCTCATGGTGTTGTCTTATCAGAAGATGCAGTATGGTTAATTGAATTGATGGGAACCATTATAATCAATCATAGGCAGTGTTGACCCAAACACAAAGTAAAAACCATATGTAATAAGTGGTGTGGTTCATGTGAATGTGGATTGTGGCGTGTCTACGTAAGGAAAGATGACTGAGTAGAATTGTTCACGGATTGGTTCTTTTGAGAAACCAAAAAAAAAAATACAGCTCATGATTGTCAACTTTGTTCAACAAACGTATGGAGTATCAAATCTATTTTTCATATGAGGAATTTTGGATTTTTGTTCATAAAGAGGATAAAACAGACTACGATTGTACGTATGTTATACCTTATATTGTCGATTCTTTTCAAATTAAATATATTGTCACAATTTACTCATTCTTCTACTTGTTCTATCATTACTCTGGAGATCTAGTGTGCACAAAAAGAGAGGACAAAACAAAAAATTATAACTTGCCTGGATTTTCTCAGATTTGGGGTTATATGTAGTGTGCGTCCTTATCACCAAACTCTTAACCATCATCTTCAACTCTTAATTTTGTTATCACCACTCAATTTTCATTTGGCTTTTATCTTCTTTTTCAAAACTGAAACTCTTTCTCCCAATTATTTCAAAAAGTGAAAAAGTCACTTTCTCACTAATTGTTTTGTCATTTTTTATCTTAAAGAAATGTATTTTCATTTTTTTTCTAGATCGGCGAAGAAAAATCTGGAACGTATCATTGTATATCTAAAGCATATAATTAGTAATGGAAAGAAATAATTTTCTATATGACAAATGGTAAGCTCTAGGATTGCTCGTTGAAATACTAATATTTTACATGTTTTCATAAGATTTTTACTATATTATCCAAGTATCTTAAACGCAGTCTTGTGCTTCAAAAGATAGATTTTGTAATATTTTTTTGGAGTCTTTATTTTGTAAATTTTTTAAAATTCATTGCCAGTTTCATTTTTCACAAAACACAGGGAAAACGAGAAACAGATTTCAGAAAATACAAGCTAAACAGAAACACTAACCAAGCGAAGCAAAATACTGCATTACAAGCAAATCAGCTATACCGAAAGGATACATCAAAACCAGAGCAAACAATAACCATCAAGGGAAACTCGCAGTGATAACAAGAGGCTAGTTCTGGTTGAAATCAGCTTGCCCAAGGCCCATCTTTTAAAGATTGGGTTTAACAAGAGAAGAACCAACGAACACACATCCAAAATATGCAGTCTTCGAGGAACCATAAGAAAAATTAATGTAGAACATATAGAATTTCAGCCAAGATTTAACCATCCAAATCTTAGCCAATAATTTTTCAGTCAAGACTTAACCATTGCATTCATTAGTCACTTCATGTCTTACATAATTTGTCACTTTCTAACTGAAAGAAAAAATTATTTTAGCTATGGGTTTTTTCCAGCCAAGATCTAACCATTGCATTCATTAGTCACTTATTTTTATATCATTTTTCATTTTCTACTAAAAATGAAATAATCTTAGTCATTGAACTTTTTCCAGTCAAGATCTAACTATGACGTTCATTAGTGATTTTTTTCTTATAAAATTTGTCATTTTCTACAAAAAAAAAAAAACAATTTTAGCCACTGGATTTTCCATCCAAGATCTAGCCATTGCATTCATTAATTAATTTTGGTTTTATATAGTTTTTCATTTTATACAAAAAATAAAATAATATGAACGATTGAATTTCTCCACCCAAGATCTAACTGTTGCTTTTACTTTCATTTCTATATATAAATGTGTACAACTCTTTGAATGGTCTCACATTTTTGATTTATTTTCGTACCACTAATGATTCTTCTAAAATGAATACAATTTGCTCGTATTCATATTCTGTTGAAGAAGATCTAATTATAGAAATAAACATATCATAAAATCAGTTTTGGACAAGAGTTCAAGTTGGATAAGAAATCTTTTTTCATACTCAACCAGACCAAAAATATTTTTACAAACACGAATGACCAACAATTGTTGATGCAGTCTCCAAGCTGAGGGGATGTGTTAAGTAGACTGAAAACAAGTACTTTAATGGTTCGTCTAAGCAAAAAAAGTATATATATATATATATATATATATCAATTATTTGTACTCTCCTAATCTCAACTATTTTATTATACTTGCTAATTATTTATATTTTTCTTTGTAAATATTAAACCAATTAAACCAAGCAAAGATATTACTAAGACAAGATGTCAAATACAAGAAAGGGTTTAAATTTGATCAAAGTATGGCCAATTTTAGAGGCATTGAGAAATCTTGAAATCACCTCAGTAAAAGAGCTGAGGCACTGCAAGAAAAATTTCAAAATGTTATTTCACTCCAACCATTCAAGATAAATCATTACCATTTCCTCGAATGAATCTAAATATAAATAGTGAAGATGCCAGTTTTAGTTTAACTCAAATACTATGAGTGTGAAAAAGTTAAAGAGAAGACAACAATCTAGGGAGAAATTTAAAGGGAGTTTTGCAAAAGTAACCCAAAACAAAAGTCAAATCCAAAATTAACCTATGATTTTTTTGGAATTTTCATGTGCTTTTTGTACCCTAAAAACTTGGATTATTCACGAAAATGTCATTTCTTTTTTTTCGAAATTGATTGTTTTACTTTATCATCCTCATCTTCATCTCTTATTTACAATATTACTATTGCCATCAATACATCAACCACCATGAACAATCAATTTGAAGCTCTTAATACCCCTAAAATTTGATTTTCACTCTTCCTAAATTATTTCTTATGCAAAAAACCGACATCTCTCTTCACTTTCTCTCTATATTCACCCAAAAACTCAATTGCTGGCATTTAAACATTCAAATATTCATGTATCCATTCAAGTTCATAATTACTGGTCATTAAAGAGTGGAATCGATTTTTGGGTAAATTTCTGTGTGTTTGGAGAAGCTAAGCAAGTTACCTCAGTCGTTAAATGTATGAAATCGAAACTCTTTTCTGAACTGTACGTCGGAAGACTTACCTGTAAGTCGTCTGACACCCAGACAACTTACAAAGAAGTCGTCTGGGAGTCAGGCGACTTACAAGTAAGTCATCTGGTCAATGCGTAGGATAGTTTTGCATTTGACTTTTTTAGTATTTTCTTGAGATAACTTCCACATAAGTCATCCAGATTTTCAATGTTAACAAAAAAAAATCGAAATTTATTCAGACGACTTACATGTAAGTCATCTGGAATAAACATGTTACTTTTGCAATTGACCGAATTGTGTTGGAAATTTGACTGAACAGAGACGACTTACATGTAAGTCGTCAAGTCTACGAGTTCGAGGTAAATCGTCTAACATTTTCTCAGAATGTTGACTCGGTTGAGACAAATTCCAGACGACTTCTGGGTAAGTCAACTTAGGTTACTTTTGCAATTGAGAATTTAAACTTAGATATTTAATTTTAAGTAGACGACTTCCTAGAAGTCGTCTGTCGAACAAAAAGTGACGTCCGATTTTTTTAGACAAAAATCTGGTAAAACCTTTAGTTTTGACAGACGACTTCCACGAAGTTGTCTACTTAAAATTAAATATCTAAGTTTAAATTCTCAATTGCAAAAGTAACCTAAGTCGACTTATCTGGAAGTCGTCTGAAATTCGTCTCAACTGAGTCAATATTTTGAGAAAATGTTAGACGATTTACCTGGAAGTCGTCGGCTTGGCGACTTACATGTAAGTCGTCTCTGGCCAGTCAACTTTCTGATGCAATTCAGTCAATTGCAAAAGTAACATGTTTATTCCAGACGACTTACATGTAAGTCGTCTGAATAAATTTTGATTTTTTTTGTTAACAAAGGACGACTTATTTGGAAGTCGTCTGACTGGACGACCTCACTTTAAGTCTTCCTTTGTAAATATTCAATTGCAAAAATGACCTAAACGGACGACTTCCAGGAAGTCGTCTGTGTTGACGACTTCCAGAGCAGTCGTCTAGGTCAATCATTAATAAATTTCCATTTTTTCAAAAATTTTAATGGATTTATAATATTTTCTTGTTAATTCATGTATATTAGTCAATATTGCGGCTACTGAATGAAATTTATAACTTAATTGGTGATATTTATGAGCTTACCAACATACATGTTATTAGCCTTTTGTTTATAGGAGACGACTTTCAGGAAGTCGTCCAAGTCGTCTCTCTTAACTTTTTTGAATTGTTTTTCTTTTTTTGCTAATGTAATTTAATTTGATTCTTTGCAGATGATACGTCATATACCTGTAGTATACGGAGAATGGTCAGTGAAAGATCACTCTTGGGATTTTGTGGTTGATAAAACTAAAGGAGCGAGAATATTCTTTTTGAGTGAAGGTTCTACACATACCTAACTTGTTGAAATGGTTGTAGAAGATTATAACATGGAAGCATAGGTTGTGGAGTTAACCTACTTATTACCAGAAGCAATGAGGCATCAAGACACTCCTCATATTCATGTTACAAATGATAGACAAGTTCGAAACTTGATCGAGATCACTAAAATGCATGATGTACGTCTTTCTGTTTCAAGCCGAGTGAAGCTGAGAACGGTTGTAGAAGCTGAAGATTCTAATAAAATTTTAGAGAAAGGGGAAGAAGATGATGATGGGGTTGAAAATGATGATTGGGAGGAGGATGTTAACTTGCCTGAAGCTGAAAATGATGATTGGGAGGAGGATGTCAACTTGCATGAAGCTGAAAATGATGATTGGGAGAAGGATGTTAACTTGCCTGAAGCTGAAAATGATGATTGGGAGGAAGATGTTAAAGCGGATGATCTTGGTAAAAATTATAGCGAGGATGAGGATGAGGAAAAGGATGAAGAAGATAATATATGTTTTGAGGATCTGAAAGAGACATATGGTAGTGAAGGAGGAAGCTCGAATGTCACCAATATTTATGTCAACCAGAGTTTTGTTAGTAAGGATGCACTAGTTTCAACGGTGCGATTGATAGCGGTGAAGCGTAAGTTCTCCTTCAAAATATTCAAGTCAACAAAAACTCTATTTGTGAAAACTTGTCGTGTTAATGGGTGTGGATGGAAGCTTGGAGCTAGTGTGAAACATGGAACAAACACGTTTTGGGTAACCAAGTATTTGAGCACTCATTCATGTTCGGTTTTGGACCGACTGGCTGTGCGGAAACATTGTACTCCGAAGTATGTTGGCTGCTTTTCATCGATCGTATTGGAATTATTGATGGATTGAATCCGACGCATATCAAAGATGCGATGAAAAATATGTTTGGCATGACTCTAGATTACACCACCTCATACAGAGCATTGTTATATGCACAAGAATTGGTGAGAGGATCAACAGAAGATGGGTATGAGCGGCTGTCTTCATATTTGGAGAAAATCGATTTATCAAATCCGGGTTCTATCACTAGTATAGAACTTGATTATGAGAGTAGATTTAAGTATTTATTTCTATCTTTTGGAGCTTCTATTGTTGGATTTCAGTTTCAAAGAAGGGACATCGTGGTGGATGAGACTCACCTAAGTGGGAAGTATGGAGGTGTTATGTTAGTAGCAGTTGCACAAGATGGTAATCTTTAGATATTTCCGTTGGCTTTTGGAATTGTAGATGCTGAAAATGAAGATTCTTGGGAATGGTTTTTCACAAAATTGACGACTTGTATATCTGATCAGTTTTCTTTGGTGATAGTCTCTGACCGGCACATAGGCATTATAAAGGTTTGTGACAAAGTACTTCCTTGGGAAACCCGATTAATATGTTATTATCACCTACAACAGAACATTGTCAAAAGCTTTAAAGGAAAGCATCTCTTATACTTGGTCAAAGGTGTTGCGTATGCTCATACACTTGACGATTTTGATCGGTACATGGACGAGATACGGAGTGCAAACCCGGCTCTTGCAACATATTTGGAGGAAGCCGACGTGGCTCTATGGTCAAGGGTTCATTGTCAAGGAGAAAGGTTCAACATAAAAACGAGCAACATCGCTGAATCTATTAATTATGCACTAAAAAAGCAAGAGGATTTCCCATACAATTCCTTTTGGAGTTTGTAAGGGAGAAGCTAGGAAGGTGGTATTGGAAAAGAAGAGAAGATTCTTTGACTCTCACATCTGAACATAGCTGAAAAGTTAAAAACTTATTGGCGGTTCATTCAGAGCTAGCAGATCATTTGACCATCCAACCAATCGATGGATGGCGATTCTTTGTAACAAGAGGTATCCAAAACTGTATTGTTGATTTGGAACATGGAAAGTGTGACTGTGGTGTATATGCAGTGGAGAAAATACCTTGTTCACATGCCATAGCAGCTGGAAATCATGTTGAATTGCATATCTCTACCCTAGTGTCATCGTTCTACTCAAAGGATACTTTGTTTGCAGGATACTCACAAAATATATATCCTACTGCTGGAGAAGTTAAGGAAAGCAAATGTCTTCCACCGAATGTAAAGCGTCCACCGGGAAGACAAAAGAAATCAAGATGACAATCTTGGTTGGAGCTTTCCAGGATGAGAGGACACAAACCCATGAAGCAACACATGGTTTATAGATGTTCAAACTGCAAAGAAACAAGTCATACAACTCCACATTGTGAGAACTGATCTTCTGGACGACTTCTGGAAGTCGTCTGTAAGTCGTCTGGAAGTCGTCTGTAAGTCGTCTGGAAGTCGTCTGGAAGTCGTCTGTATGTCGTATGGTGGAAGTCGTCTGATTGAAGTCGTCTGGAAGTTATCTGGTGGAAGTCTTCCGGTAGAAGTCGTCTGGAAGCCGTCTGGAAGTCATTTGTATGTCGTCTGTATTTCGTCTAGTGGAAGTCGTCTGGAAGCCGTCTGAAAGTCGTTTGTATGTTGTATGTAAGTCGTCTGGAAGTCTTTTATCTTCTTATTATGATCTTGTTATGAATGTTATTATGATTTTGTTATAAATGTTAGTATGATCTTGTTATGATCTTGTTATGTTCTAGTCATATGTATGTCGTCTGGAAGTCGTTTGTATGTCGTCTGATGGAAGTCGTCTGGAAGCCATCTGATAAGTCGTCTGGAAGTCGTCTGTATGTCGTCTGTATGTTGCTTTATGTCATCTGGAAGTTTTTTATCTTCTTATTATGATCTTGTTATGAACGTTATTATGATCTTGTTATGTTCTAGTTATGATCTTCTTATGATCTTGTTATGAATAAGAATATAAAATAATCCGAACTTGCAAATATATACAATGATCTTGTTATGAATACATAATACAAAATAAGCTTACAAAATGACTTATACAAAAAAATGACTTATACAAAATAAGCTTACAAAATAAGTTTTTCAATTTTGGGTTAGGGTTAGAAGACTTCCACATAAGTCGTCTGGTAGTAGACGACTTATATGCAAGTCTTCTAATCATACATGTCTTGGTTGACATCAACGTCAGTTATCTCTGTTTGATGGGCGTTGGGGATCTCTTCAAATATATCCACCGCCATCTTCTCCCTAATAGCCTTGCTGTTCTTGGGATTCAAGGAACCAGGAAATGGAAAGCCAAGAGCATGACATTCAATGTACTTCAAGGCGAAGAGGCCATAATCTCCTCTTTCACACCGAGGTGCATTCACAACCTCATACGTGAATGGCTCCAGTGAGTATTTGCAACGTTCTTCAACTGTGGCAGCGCACTCAACAAGCAAATAAGGGACCATATTGACAAAAGGCGCCATTACCTGATCTAGTTGTGCTTGTCTAATACATCCAACGATGTTGTCCCAGACGACTATGTGCCTTTTAGGGATCGATATCCAAATAGCAAGCCAATGACTGTTCTTGTAGATCATTGGCGCATATATATCATCGACATGTATCCCCTAAATCTTGTTCGTCTGACAAAATGAGGGTACAACGCCTTCGTATAAATCCCACGCCCCCCAGGAAGCCTTCTTCCTAAACCGTTTGCATCCGGCTCCGAGCTCACCCAATCCGGGTATTTGCTCATCCACCACTGTGCAAAGGCATGATCAAGGATACACATTCTTTCACTCCTAAACATATGTGTATCATTGGTGTACCGTTTCCTCAGCACATTGATAAAAGCATCCATATGCTGCAAAGAAAAAGAATAAAAGTCAGACGACTTAACAAATATGGAAGACTTAACTAGGTTTTCTAACCTGGAAGTCGTCCCACTAGACAACTTCCTGGAAGTCGTCTAGGTTAGAAGACTTAGTTAAGTCTCACCAGCAGTATAGAGACTTACAGAGTCGGTAAACCATTCCAAGGGGGTTCGGAGGGTCCAATACCAGAGACTTGGACATCGTGGTGCTTTCTTTTTAGGAGGGTTTCTATACCATCTGCAAACAGCAAAAGTACATAAGCAATAATTTTATGGTCGTCTAGTAAGTCGTCCAAGAAAGAAGACTTACCTATCTTTCTTCAGCCAATTGGTAAGCGCTGAAGATTTGTGCTTGTCAACAGGTAATGCAAAAGGATCATAGCCACGTCCAATTTTCTTGTTTGGAATGATACTTTTGGTTGTGATGTTTCCCTGAAAAGGAGATTGCTGTGAGGAAGCAAGCTTCCTCTCTCGTTCACTCCTTATCCTGACATTTGCCAAACCAGCCTCACTCTTTGCAAGATTTCTAGCTTCCTCGGTCTCTAGATCTGAAGCAGTTGGTTTTTGCTTGTCCATTATCACAATACTCCCTTCAGAAGTTTTGCCTTCCTCGTCCTTTTTGGCCTCTTTGACCTCTTTGGTCTCTTTGGCATCTCTAGCCTCTTTGGCTTATCTGGCCTCTTTTTTTTGCTTTGGCATCTTTGGCCGATTTGGCATCTCTAGCCTCTTTGGCTGCTTTGGCATCTACAAGTGATTTGGCTGTTTTGGCTTCTTTAGCTGCTTTGGCAGCCAGCATCAGCCTCTTTAGCTGCTTTGGCCTCTTCAGCCTCTTTGGCTTCATTGGCCTCTTCGGCCTCTTTGATTGCATTGGCCTCTTCGGCCTCTTTGGATGCATTGGCCTCTTCAATCTCTTTGGTCCCTCTGACCTCTTCGGCCTCTTTCATCTCAGTGTCCTCTTTGGACACACTCGAGTCTTATTTCTCCCCATTTACACTTTCATTCTGCAAGTGAACCAAAGAAGATGACTTAAAATAAAATCTTAACCAAAAATAATAAAAGCCAGACGACTAACCAGACGACTTTCCATAAGTCGTCTGATGAGACGACTTACTAGACGACTTCCCGTAAGTCGTCTGATGAGACGACTTACCAGACAACTTCCAGGAAGTCTTCTCGAGTAAGTCGTCTGGTAAGTCGTCTCACCAGATTGCAATGAACATTGAGAAACAAAGAAAAACCATATTATTTTATAAAATTTGAACCAACAATGTATTTTGATTTACAAAAGAAGCAAATCATTTTTTTCTACTATATTTTTTAGAAGTTCTTCTAGATTTTTTTGTGGGAGAGGTACTAACCCTGAATTCGTCCGTGCGTTTAGGCAGTTCAGAAGGGGTGTGAGGAGACTCATTAGAAGCAGTCCATTTGGTGCTTTTGGCAAGCTGCTGCAGAGCTTCATTAATGTCCTTCTTCTTCAAAAAGTTCATCACAACACTCTGCAGAAAAAAATAATATAAACTTAGACGACTTACAGACGACTTACAAACGACTTAAAGATGACTTACAGACGACTTAACTATATGTTTTTTCACCAGACGACTTACAGATGACTTAATTATAAGTTGTCTGGATGTATTCTGGTGAGAAGACTTATAATTAAGTCTTCTGGTAAGTCTTCTGACTAGAAGACGTACCAAAAGACTAAACTATAATATTTATAAGTCTTCTGATGGAATTACCTGTCTTCTGATGGCATCTTTAAATAATCTGCGTCATTTGCCACCATTGTAAGCCAGCAGAGGTGGAGACGGTTTGTTTTGTACGGGATGACCATACTCAGCTCTGAATTCTGGCAGAGCATAGTACACCCACACCTTGATCACTTGTACAAACCCATCAATAGTATAAGATTTTGTTAAATCTTTATTCCACAGTGAGTCCATCAGCACCTTGAACGCGACTCTCCCCCATGGATAATTTTCAAACTCTTCTAAATCCATCACTAGCCTTGCAAGATTAGCCTGAGTTACAGTTGAGAACTTTCTTCCTTCAATGAATCATGTGAAGATAGCTAGGTATCCCAGCCGCATCCGATCATCCCGAGACCACTTTGAACATCTCTTACATGCTGCTATTATCTGCTCTGTAGTAGGACCAGCATCGATACCAACACCCAAAAGCTGCCAGAAAGCAATCGTTTCCTCCGTAACCTCACATGAGGTGTTCAAACTCAATCAGAGAAAATCTCGTCGGTTCCGGACCAACAAGACACCAAAGCTCATACTTCTTCTTAGTGTCAAGCTTGAAACAGAGCATAAAGTGAACCAACTTTGATGCCCAAGCAAAATTCAGCTCCTTGAACATGAGGAAGACTCCCAACTTTGAGTCCCTCATCTCCTGGTATTCGTCTGGATGTAGAGCACCCCTGATGGCAGTAAACAACTTCGTATCATCAGTATGATACAAAATGCTTTTGACTGGTTCGGGCTCTTCCTCTAAGATAAATTACCTCTTCGAGAGTTCTGGTAAATCCGTTTTCAGATTGCAAAATAATCAAAACCAACATCTCAAACACAAACCAAACATATAAAAGTTTATAAACTAGTAAATTTAGGGGGTAGAAGACTTCCTGGTAAGTCATCTAGGTAGGATGTGTCTAGATGACTTCTTTGTAAGTCGTCTAGGTAAGAAGACTTTCAGATAAGTTGTCTGGTACTAGAAGACTTATCTGAAAGTCGTCTGGTACAATATGACTTACCTGGAAGTCATCTGGAACAATACGACTTACAAGGAAGTCTTCTGGAACATCGTTTTAAACCTACATATCTGAAAATCGTGTTAAACCTATAAATCTGACGTTTGTAGTAACTAACTAGATTGAACGACTGCAAATGGATGAACTTACAGTCGGAGGCGGAGAAGTATTGGTCGTCAACGACAACAGTGGTTACAGATCTGCAAAACAAGAAGGGAGATAAGAGGTAAGACTATAAAATTAGGGTTTAACGGCGGCGAAAACGATTCGCCTTAAGCAAAACACTGAACGTCGACAAGGAGGAAGAACTTACCGGTGGTGAGATCGGCGGCGAAGTTTAACAAAACGCAAACGTTTAGATCTGGAAAAATATGAAGAGGGTTAGGTTACTCTTCCTCGGACGTGATGAAGAAACAATATTCGACGGCAGAAACGAGGTTACCGGTAGTGAGATCAACGGAAAACGGCTAGAGGTTTCGACGGAAGACGGCTAGAGTTTCAACAGAAAAATAGCCTTCGAAATCGCCTTAGAGAAAAAACGGCTAGGGTTTCTTTTTTTTCTTAGCAAATAGTGAAAATAACAGTGAAAAATAACTAATTATATTTTCGGTAAAAAAGTGGTTAGATAAATGTAATTTGGTAAAGTAAAAGTTATTTACGGTTTGGACGACTTTCGGGTAAGTCGTCTAAAACCTAGATGACTTTCAGGAAGTCGTCTGAAAACCTATAATATAAAACCTAACTCAAATAACTAACAAAATAACATTTAAACACTTTGTTAAGCTTAATATCAACTTTAAAAGTGTTTAATATACACAAATCTAAACACATATACCTCAAATATAAAATTTTCAAGAAAAAAAGTTAAGCTTCCAACCTCTTACCCCTAAATGTACATACAATACTACAACATATGTTACAAAACCCTTAACCAACTAAAACCATCACTTACTTCATTCATCTCATCTAGGTTTTAATCAATTCAATTTAACTAGATCTTAATTTATATCATTTACAAATGTTTATAATTACATTATAAACATTTTTCCCCTGTCAAAATATTTTTCAAAAAAATTATAAATTATTTTTATGATTTACTTTTCCAGACGACTTCCTGGAAGTCGTCCAGGAAAATTTTCCAGACTTCCAGGAAGTCGTCTCGCAGAAGACCTAAGAAATTGCGCAGACGATTTACTGGGGTTAAATTCGTAAGAATTACATTGCTTTTTTGTTTGGTCATAAGGGACTGTTTGTAATTTTACACTGTTTTTTTGTTTGGTTTGGGTTACTTTTGCATTTCATTCATGTAAGAATTTAAATTTGCATTTAAAATCAAATTTTAGATCAATTTTGGCAATTTTCCCAAATTTAAATAAATGATGGAACAAAATGATAAGCTTGTTAAAGCTATTACCAAAGGTCGTTCTTAAAGAAATGAAATTTAAAACCAAAAAGTCAAAGTACAAAGAACGAAGCAAGAACATAAAATATTATTCGCGGATTGGGTTTAATAGTTGTTAAAAAAAAAACTCTATAGCTAATCTAGCGTCTCTTGCGTATATTGAAAACGAAAGAATAAAAAAAAAATTGTGAGTAAGAGCATCGACAAACCAACATGAAGAACATGGAGAAGGTTTTAATTCAAAGGCAATATCATGGATCTCAATGTCAAGCATCTCAAACTCAAGAAGAACACATTCAAGATGAGCATGTTCAAAGACAACAATTTCAAGGTGAAAATCAAATATCACCTAATGATCAACACGATTTTTCTCAATAATATCATTACCTTAGCGGAAACGAATTTTCTAAATTTTAACTTAGTGTTTAAATTTATATTATGTTATTTAATATTGCTCTATTGCATTTAGTTTTATGTTTGTTTGGTTTTATTATGTAATTTATATTTTCAATGTTTATGTAAAATATAATATGCATTTTTATCATAACCAACTTGCATATTAGTTTATATATTTATATAAAATATTAGTTGCAATTAAATTATTACATAATCAAAAAATAAAAGTATATATGATATTTTAGTTAGTTAGTTATAGTTTGATGTAAATGATAATATTCATTTATTGATCATTAACTGAAAATAAAAATAATATTTAAATATTTATTATTGTGAAAATAAAAAAATAAAATAATATGATTTATTTATTTATAGTTATGTATTTGAACCTTGTTCGAAGACTTGTTAGACGTTATTTGTAAGCACGGATTAGGTTTAGCACCTAATGAAAAAGTTAGATTTAAAAAAAATTAATTTTAAGTTTTTATTTTATTTTAAAAAGATAATTATACACAAAATATAGTTTATGCAAATACTTATAAGATAATATGTGTGGTCTGGTGGTATACAACTTAGTTGTTAACAAGCCAACTCTAAGTTTGATATTTCGTAGGGTCAATTTTGCTTGTTTTTTATATATATATTTTTTAAATGAATAACAGTTCATAATTAACTCTTCGTTTACCTATTAGGATTTTGCCAATTCTACAAAAACATTTTGTGGCCGCCTTAATTTTTTTCCAAAGAATCTTCATTTTTATGAGTTTTAGTTTCTTTTTACACATCAAAACCATAAATATATCAATAATAATCGATTTGTAACTTCAAAATAGCAAAAAAAAAATAAAGATTTTTTTTGTAGTATTCCACTTAACTCTTCGATTAAGAACAAATTGTGGCGCTTTCTATTTGCTCACTAGTCTAATGTTGTGATCGCGTTTTAAAAATGGATTTGAACTAATTACTAATAATAATATATTATTAAATAAAACATAACAAATATACAGTTTTAATATTTATTGTGGTGAGTTACATTAAATTGAATAAAATAAAATGGTAAATTGAGTAATATTTTTTTTGTTTATTTATATAATTCTATTTACCACTTTATTTTGCAGTAAATTATGGAGTGGAGTTGTAGATGCTCTAATCCCAATAGAATTGTTTTTAGATATATCTACCTTTTATTGCTTTATGTTTCATTGAACTTTGGATTGTCCCTTTTGAAGAAGGATGCATCTTTTTGCTGTAAAAGTTTCAGACATCACCTCCCAAAATGGCTGATCTAATTTGCTACTATAAATTTCATTTATATAAAATTATTAATAAGGGGGGAAAGAGTGTATGCTAAGTAAAACACAAGCAAAACATTTCAAAATAACATAAACGAAATCTTTAAACATAAGTTGAGATGTTTAATCCCAACTAAAAGTAGTCCTAAGACATGTACAACCCAAAACACCAACGAACTGCTTCTCCTGGTTTTGGACGAATCTGTGCCATTGAAGAAAGCTCTCTCTAAATGTTGACATCTTCAAAGAAGGTAAGAGGAAGCTCTGGCGATACAGGCATAGTCGCAACACACTTGAACTGTGTAGGGAACCAAAATAGAGACAGAGAAACATGTAAGTCTCAAGAACATTGCGTTCTTAACATTCAAGTCAAAATAGATTTCATAGTAGTTAAGTGGCTTTACCTTATGCTGCTTGTATTTCTCTCTAACAGCTTGTAAAGCTCCTCCTTTTCTGCTCAGATACAAGTCATGTATCATACACACACATTCTCTGAGATCACCCGCTTTGTATCTCGTGTATTCTTCTAACATTACACTCTGTTACATTCAAAAACCAGAGTTTTAGTGTCTTATACAAAGTGGTGAATATATAATTAGAAGAAGAAGAAGCACGCTTTACCCAGGGATGTTGCTTTGGACGGATGATGAATCTTGCAAGATATACGGCTGAAGCAGCCACAACAGAAGGAAGAAACTTCAAACTGTTATAGTCTAATATGCTTAGCTCTGAAAGATAGCTACAGAGAAACTCCATCTGTAAATGTGACATCTGAAACAAAGTGAAGAGTAAAAGGCTTAGCAATTTGATAATACTATACACATTCACAAAAACGGCACAAATCAAGAAGCGCTTTACTTGGAAATCTTCTTGCGCAACTCTTGTGAACCGTCTGCACAAAAACCAACATAGGCAGAAGTGAGACACAACAAGAATAAATAACTTAATGAAAAAAAACAAAAAGCATTAGACTCTAAATAACCTTAGAAAAGTATTGGTTGTGGGGTTTCCTAATTCAAACTGAAGAGCAAGAAGAATATCAGCTTCCATCTTCACAATCTCTTGCTTAGTGTAAGTGTTGTCTGTGATGTAACAGAAGTCCTCCACATTCGGAGGTGTGATCTCTTCATACTTCCTACAAAATCTCAAAGATAAGCCAAAAGAGATGCAAACAAAAAAAAAAACCTTAAAAAGATGTTGCTTACGAGGCAATAAGCATAGCAGAAACTCCCAAAAGCTGAAGCTTTTGCCTATTAACAGTCTGAAGAGACAAGAATCTGTCAATGTAGGAGACAGCGAGGTAAAGAGTGTCGGAGAGAAGTTTGTACTCTTCAGCAACTTCAACTAACCAATCAACCAAAACTCCTCTCATATTAGGCGTTACGTCTTTCTGCACCTTGTCAATATAATCAGTCAAAGGCCTTGACTTTTTCTTCACCTGATTCAAATTTTCACCCAAAATCAATTTTTTACATAAGACCCAGATTGAATTTCAAATCGAGATTGTGAATTGAGAAAGCTAACCTCTAATTGACGGAGATAGTCGAAGATTCCGGTGACATAAGGAGCACACATCTGGGGATCATCAGATCTAGTGTCGATATCGGATTTTGATTCCTTGGGGACTTTCGGATTTGATTTCTTCTTGGTTTGCTTCGTCGGAACTCTTCTGGTTTGTTTTTGCTTACTTGATAGGTTGCACAAGTTGGGAAGCTCACCGAGGACAACTCTCTTCTTCTTCTTCTTCTTGCTGAGACGGTCCACGTCTAGCATCGCAGCTTTTCTTTTCGTGGCTGCTCTCGTCATCCTCACGAAGTTTTCCTTGTCGTCGGACATGATTCCGATAGAGACCGAGATTGATTGGAAGAGAATGATGGAGAGATGGGGAAGAAAAAGGGAAGAAGCAAAGCGCCATTTCTGATTGATATTTTCGAATGAAACATTAAATTGGCGCTCGTTCTTTTTTTTCCTTTTTTCGTTTTTGAAACTTTTGATGTTTTGAGATGTTTCAAATTTTGGTTTCACGAAAATGAGGGTCGAATTTTGTTGGCGGGGATTAAAGAAAAAACAAGGAAAAACTTTTTTCTCTGTTCCAAAAGTTTCACTGGCAAAATAACAATTTAAAGAGAACTCTTAATGGGCATCTCCAACAAGAATCCTGGGCATTTCATTGTTTCTTTTTCTTTCATTACGGTTTGTTGACCACAACAATCATTCGATACACTTTACGTAGTTCCAAACCTTTTAAAATAATAATTTTTTATTCAAAAAGATAAACTCCCATTTATAAATCAGATTATATAATAAATGAAAATTAAAATTTAGATATTAGAATTATAAAATATATGTGACGATTGATTTAGATATATAATAATAAATGAAAATAAATTTGACATTTTGTAATTGATATTCACATTTTTATACTACAAAACAAAATTCAGTTGACAATTCATATACATTTTTTGTAACCTTTTTGTATTACTTTCAGAACATTTTTTTTAATGAGTTATCAAAACTTATTCTACTTCTACATCTCTATAACTATTTATATTTACCACTATCTCAACAATCTTGTGAAACTTTATAAATAACCAATACACTTGTTTAGCAAAAAAAAAAATGCACTTTTTTATTTTTGATAATCACCAACAACGAAAAGAAAAAGCTGCTATGTTAACCACGACCAACAGAAACCAAAGTTGCATCTAGAGTCATTTTTCCCAATTAGAAGTTCTCGTTGACCGTAGCCAATTGCTATAAAAAAATGCCTGCAACAAAAAAAATTACGAGGAACATTATTCCTCATAAAATTACGAGTATATTGCGATGAATTTACGTCAAAAACATGTTTTCGTTGTAATGTCGATGTAAAATTACAAGAAAACTGCTTCCACGTCGTCATAAAAACAACAACATTATGTGGAGTATGAAGTTTCTTTGTAAAGTCCTTATAACTTTACAACAGTTTTACGAAAAATCATGTTACCGTTATTTTAGGTGAAAACGTGTATTTAGTGTGTTCTAACCTAACTTAATTCGTTGTAAAATCTTATTAAAACCAATATGAGAGACTTGTAAAAACCTAGTAAACATTTCCTTGTAAAATTGTTGTTATATTTTCACCAACTAAACTCAAAAATTT
This sequence comes from Sinapis alba, assembly GCA_012274485.2. NCBI lineage: Eukaryota > Viridiplantae > Streptophyta > Magnoliopsida > Brassicales > Brassicaceae > Sinapis > Sinapis alba. The sequence goes on from MU106127.1 coordinate 31,611, forward strand.
TCTAAATATATGTCATTTCTCAATGCTAACAACACATAAAGGAAAACAAAAATAAAATCAAGAAAATAAAATCTTAGAAAAAAAATATGGCAGTTGGCGGTAGTCTTTACGAGTTACGAAGTTAGATGTATTTACATAAAGATTTCGTCTGCAAAGTGACATATGCATTTCTGAGCGGGCTAGAGACTTTCATATACCAGGCGGGCTGTACACCGATCACGCAGAAAAGCGATAAGATGTTATGTCCTTGTCGGAAAGGCAAGAATTCAAAATTTGTACATAGTAAAACTGTATGAAAGCACTTAGTAAACAAAAGATTTACACCATAATACTATATTTGGTATCAACATGAAGATGGTTATGGTGGAAATGAAGCTATTAGTAGTAAAAATAATTTTGAGGATGCTGGTAATAATGAAGAACTAAATCATTTGCATAATGAAAATAGTTACTATCATGAGGAGCATATGGTAAAGTGTGATAGGGTTCACAACATGATTATTGATGCATTTTTAGAAACAACTACAACAAAAGCTGATGAAACTGGAAATGTAGAAGAACCTAGTTTGGATGCAAAAATGTTTTATGAAATGCTAGATGCAGCAAATCAACTAATCTATATTGTTTGTAGAGAAGGTCTCTCTAAATTATCTTTAGCAACTAGAATGATGAATATTAAAATTGATCATAATTTACCTGAAAATTGCATGGAAGCATGGGCAGAGTTGTTTAAAAAATACTTGCTAGAAAACAACGTGTCAGCTGAATCTTATTATGAGATTCAGAAATTGGTTTATAGTCTTGGGTTGCCTTCATAGATGATAGATGTTTGCATCGACAACTGCATGATCTATTGGAAGGACGATGAGAAGCTAGAAGAGTGTCGATTTTGCAAAAAAAACACGATTCAAACCGTAAGGACGTGAGAGAAATAAGGTATTGTACCAAATGATGTGATACCTACCAATTACAAATATTTTGAAAATATTATATCAAGCTGCAACAATGAGGTGGCATGCTGAACATGTCCAGACGGATGGCGAGGTCGCTCATCCACGAGATGCAAGAGCGTAGAAACATTTCAACACGGTGCACCCATATTTCGCTAGAAATATTTGGAATGTCTATCTTAGGTTATGCACAGAAGGATTTAGTCCATTTGGAGTGTCTTGGCGATAATATTCTTTGTAGCCAGTCATTCTTACGCTGTACAATCTGCCGCAAAAATATGCATGGAACAAGAATTTCTATTCTTGACCATATTAATCCCTGGACTGAAGCATTCAAAATGGCCGCTAGATGTATTTTTTCAACCATTGGTACAATATCTAAATGACTTGTGGTCAGAAGGGGTGAGGACGTATGATTGTTCCATGAAAAATAATTTTACGATGTGAGCAGTTCTACTGTAGACGAGAAGTGATTTTCCTGCTTATGGGATATTGTCTAGTCGGATAACACATGGAAGGTTATCTTGTATATATTATCTTGGATCGACGGATGCTTTTCAACTGAAGAATGGTACAAAGAGTTGTTGGTTTGATTGTCATCGTCGATTTCTTTCCGTTTTCCATCCGTACAGAAGAAATAAGACATTGTTTCGGTACAAAAATGTTGTCAGAGACAATCCTCCTCCATATCTCACCAGCTAACAAATCAAAGCGGAAATTGGTTATTACAGAGCTCAGGAAACATTACAAGGATTTTACATGCAATGACTCGTAAACTCTTCGTAAAGTTTACGAGTTCTTTACATCTCATCACATGTAAAGTCCTCGTAAATATTACATGGAGGTTACATCAAAGTTTTACGAGTACTTTATAATGAAGTTTAAGGACACAATTACGACGAATACTTTCCTTTTGTGTTACAATGAATATTTTCCTCAAAATGTTACGAGACCATTACGACGAAACTTCCGTTACGATGTGCGTTTTACAACGAAACATATTTTCTCGTTAATTAGTCATAACATCCTGATTACAAGAATTAACAAGGAATACGGTCATCGTATAAAATATGTTTTCTTGTAGTGAATATGAACCATGCTATTTTTTGCTTAGCTCCAAGTTTAAATTAGAAAAGCATTAAACATTATTATGTCCATGCATTGCATAGACCATAATACTAGTTGTATTTATAAGAAATTTAAATACAATAAAAGAAAAAGAAAACTTTAAATATTTTTAAAAAGTTTATTTCGTAAATAATAGTTCATATTAAATATACCCAAATATTTTTAAAATGAAATGTTAATCTCCAAAAAAGCTAATTTCTTTATTAGAATTATAAATTTCATCTAAACTTAATAAAATAAAAAATAAAAAATATTATTACTATTTATATTAAATTATTTTTTATATTCTTTTAGAGTAATATGATTTTGATATTTTATAACTATATAATGTGTTTTACATTGTTATTATATTATTGAAATACTAGAATACTCTACACCTGCAACTGATACTCTATACAAGGTTGAAGAACGACACAATCAGACGCTTTTACAAATCCAAAATTATCAGAATCTCACTGTAAGCTATTACAACAAAAAATTTCATGCGATACCACTAGAATTTAACAACCTTTCTCTTCTTCAAAAACATAAAGCTAGGAAACATGGTATAAATTGGGCAAGACCTTACAAGATCATTAAAATTGTTAAACCAAACATCTTTAGAAGAAGCAATGTTGCAAGGAATAAGAATGCATGATCCTCTCTAATATTTTCATTCATAACAATTAAAACTTATATCTAACCAAAGTGTCATATAGACTCATCCTAACAGATTGAAGTTCCTCAGTTTAAACTTAAAACAATAAAGTCCCACAAAAGGATTCATAATTTTGTTTAAGCGTTGTATTGTTATCCCATCATGTCAAACTCAAGAAATTACACATTAAAAGGGGTTAACGGCTTTTGAAAAACACTTGTCTACTCTTAAATATTTCTAAAAAAGATGAGACAAGTACTTAGAGATATACAATATAACATATTAAAGTCCAAAGAGCGGTTATGGTCTAAAGGGTATGTTACAAAAAAGAGAATTTTTAGGTATGTGGGCCGACTTCTTAATTATATTTTTCTATGACTACTTTAGTTTTGTCTGTAGCAGGTGTAGTCAGCAGGTGTAGTCATCACAAGATCAAGGTTGGTGAAATCAATATTATACTCATCAGCTGGTTTTAAGCTCAACGATGCTTGAGCCTCAATGGCACAAATGCATAATTCAAACCGAATTTGTTCAGCACTAGAGCTAGTGAACTTAAATTGTGGGGCTGATCCATATGAGGCTTCATGATTGTAGAAAGGGTTAACTATTAATTTTCAATCTTGTTCACATACATATCATCGATTTTCTTGTCAAAACGAGTCTCATCCTCTCTCAACTGCTCTACCACCTTAGGAGGAACATCCAAAGCCTTGGCTCTTCTCAAGGTATTTTTCCGTTCCAAAGGCTTACATTAGAAGAATCATCTTCCTATTCACTACCTCTTGTTTTTAATTAAATTTCTTACACTTTTTCAAACGAGAAACATACTTGGCCAACATCATGGCTTAGACTCTTTCTCATTCATTGGAAACAAACTCATTGCAAGAATGTCTTAGATGGCTAGTCTTGAAAAATAGTTACATGGTGATTTCATATTTTTTGTTTCTCGAGCGTCACACTTTTCGCCTTTGTCGCTTCCAGCTGAGCATGGAGATTATATGCCGATTCATCTGCCTTTTTTAGAATGGCTTCAAGTGGGTATATTTAGAACTATATTATTAACCATCTTCATGTAATCTTTTACCTTGAAATTATGTTTGTTGAAGCGCTCACACTTATTCTGAGCAAGCGTCTTGGCCTTCTCCAATTGAGTCGACTTCTTTCTTTGAGGTTCCAAGTAATAACAAAATCTCCATCATGCGCGTCTACATAGTATTTATCTGTGCTAACCAACTCTTTGATTGGATAAAGAGGAAGGATTGAGCTCTTGATTTGTTGAAATAAATTGGCAGGCTTGTCGTGATGATTTATAAAAGGAGTGTTTCCAACATACTTAGTTATTCACATCTTTCGAGGCCTCAACGACATCCTTCTCTCTATTACCAATTCACACAATTATCGGAAGATGGGCATCTATATGGACTCAAAGAAATTGAGGCACTTGAGTTAACCGAAATGATATAACTGTCATTTCTTGAGGAAGGAAGATCCTGGGAAGTGACAGTAGCTGATACCTTTGTGGAAGGCAATGATATGTCAATTTTCAGCCTGAAGCCATCTTCTTGCTCTGTGGAAACTGAGACGGAAGTTGGAGGAGATATCAAAAGAGTATCAGCGATATGTCTTGAATAAATGGGGGCATCATTTGGGGCGGATGGTTCGCTGAAATCATCAGCATATGAGTGAATATTTCTCTTCATTTTGCTAATTCTTTGTTTGGTTGCCTTCTTTAGTATCCGTGTTTTACAGTAAGAAAGTATAGAATTTTAAACAGCTGAAAGGAGATAATAAACATTATAAAACGACTGTATGAAGACTTAACAAAAAATTATCGTATCCCCTTTTCTGATCCAATAGCGGCTTTTGTGTATCCTTTCGTCGTTGACGTTGGGTCATTTACGATGACTATGGGTTTTGATGTCTTGGTTGTGTTCCCAAAAGTTCTCAAGAGGATCCGCGGTGCAGAGATGTTAAACTTAAAAAAGAGAGACAGCAAAATCATGTCATATAATTAAAGAAAAAATTACAAAATAATACCATTTATCTACCAATGTCCATGTTATACACAGTTTTATAATCCCTCTCTAGCTGTAAAACATAAGCTTCATTAATCTAACAAATAAGTAAGAGCGCTGCCCCTTTTGGATCTTCGTTGAGAGATTTGTGATCACGTTATGTTCCTTTGTCATACGAGCAAAGCAAATTCCAGTTATGTTTACAAACCCAAATATCATCATTTTCTCAAAAACATATCCTGACACTATTAGAGATGTCACATTCTTCTGCCAAAACCATCAGGGTAACAAATATCCTGATTTGCCTTGTTGTCAGTTGTGAAAGCGCAATGTTTTCTTCTTTCACAATAAAATATTATGAAGTGCAAGATAGAAAACCAAAGTCTTTCTTTGAAGAACCACGATTCGTACATACAAATGTATTGGAAAAAGGACTCCATAGATATTAGTAAGGCTTCATAATTTAAAATGTTAAACCGGCGCAAAAGGGATAAAAAAAAATTTCATTAACTGTGGCATGTTAATGATCGCCTTCCTGGAACTCTGTTTTTTTCTACTCAAATCTTTAGAAAGCTGCATAAGTTGCAACTGAGCCAAGTCAAGGGTAGCGACATCGCTTATGGAAATTTGTGTCTTATGATCAACTTTGCAAAAGAATCAGAAAAATCATAGCCGTTTGATTTCGAGCTCAATTCATGAACAACCTCTTCCCCTTCGCTGAGCTTTATCTGATAAAAAAATATTTGCAAAGAATTGATGAAGAATTTGAAGTAGATCGGAGAAATCACATCAAAACACAGTAGTAACACAATCAAAAATAAGAGGACTGGAAAAGAAAAAGAGAGTTCAAGAGAAATTATTTTTCTGATTTTCAGAGAAGTAAAAAATAAAAAGAATGAGACTACTTATATAAGAGGAAAAAGCACGGATCTCAAATAAGTGTCATTATTAGGTTTATGACATAGTCTAAGGCGACATTCTACATTCCAAAAAAGATGACGGTTTAATTTCTTAGAAAATTGACTCAATGGCTTTTGGCCAGTCAAGTAATACCTATCAAATGCAGTAAGTGCTAAAGTCATTATCTTAATAACCCTTTTATTATAATTCAGTCGAGATCAACTTTGTCTCTTGCAATAAATTGGGAAAGAGACTTATTGTAAGATATGAGATTTTCTCTCTCTTCATGACCCATCATATCACGATCATGACATAATGTCAAAGAAGGTTTTAAAAAAATAAACGGTCGACTTCCCTTTATAAAAACAGAAGAAATCATATAAGGGAAGAATATTCACAATCAATAAAAAGTGGGAAAGATTAATCATTATATTTCATAAGTTAAAACTTTAGAGTTATTTCATCACATTTATGCGAGTGCAATAACTTCTCTTGTAATCAATAAACTATTGTTCCAATAAATATCTTTCAAATAAGTCACTATGAAATCTATGCCCTTAAATTAAGTACACTGAAATCAGATTCAGCAATAGTTTCACCTATGTTCCTCGGAACCACTGATGAAGATCTAGAGCATCCGGGAAAGAAAAGAATCGAGGTGAAGAAAGAGTTGGGTAAAAAATCTAGAGAGAACATGAGATAATGGTGGTGACCAAACAGCGAAAATAGGTCATTAACTACCAAAAGTGAAAGATAAATCACAGATCTTGAGAGAGAAATGAAGAGAGTGTTTTGGCTTGAACTTAGATTTTAAGTCAAGCTTTTTGTACTATATATATCATTTTCTTTGTGGCATAATATAAATTATTGACCCATAAGGCTCATCTATTGTTTTATGGGGATTTAAAGTTAAAAACTTCAGAGTTTAATATTAAACTTTTTACCTTCTTAATCCTCAAAACAAGAAACATTTCTTGCAACCTAGACATTTTCCCTCTTTTTATGTTTTAACTTCTAATGTTTTGTTTCTCAAGTGTTTGAATCACTAGTAAGAAAATGTGATATAGACACGTTTTAGTCATAATAATTACGTGTTTTTTTGAGTTAGTCACGAACTAGTTATTAATAGTCACAAAATACATAAATGTGTCCGTTTTCTTATCCAAATAGCTATGAATTTGTCACATCATTTTTATAACTATTTAAATACATAAACACAAATCTTAAATCTTAAAATCTATATGTGAAGTTTAAGTTACTATAATATAATTAAAACATGATTTAATCTAAATTTATTCAAAAAAATTCAATTCATAATTTGAAACTTAAAACTTAACCAAAAATTATCCTTCAAACCCTTTCCTATACATCTTAGACCCACACTATAAAAATAAGTCTAAATATAACATATCTAAATATTAATATATGACTTCTAAAAATTATAAGTTTATAAATCCAACTTTTTTATAAAAATCATAATTTTAAAATTTTAACTTACTTCTAAACCCTATTTCTCAAACTTCAAATAAATATTCCAAACTTCAATTGTAAAATCATAATCATTAAACTTTAAATTTTGAATATTTTTAATTAATATAATGTATTTTAAACTAATCATTTTTTAAAAAAAATTAACCCAATATGTTAAATCTAAATCCTACACTTAATTCTCTACACTCTAACATCATAATAAATTAATTAGAAAAAGGAAAAATTCTTATTGGCTAATCTTTGTTTTCAAAGATTGCCATTCCAACATTTGCTTTAATTTAATCCAAAGGCTGAGAGATCTAATCTTTTATTTTATTCTTCTCTCTCACTTCCCACTTGTTTTGTGAATTTTGTACTCTGTTTTAAGGTTTGAATGGCAACATACGGAACAACTGCGTTACGGTTCAATTAGTAATAAAAACATATAGATATAAGTATATGTAGATTTTTTGTTAATATTAACTGATGTACAGTGCGGTTTGTAAACATTTGAAGCTTTAAATCCACAAATTTTGTTCTCTTTCTCTTTCTTCATACGCTTTTTCTCTTCTCTAAAACTCAAATAGTTCATAAGTCTCGCTCTCTCCCTTTTTTTCTAATGAATCGTGATTTAATTTAATTAATGTGTTTATTCACATGAGAATTGAAGAAAGAGAATCATAAAAGGGAGGGGGAGAAGAAAGAAGATGATGCAGAAGACAATAAAGAAAAAGTTTTGGTGTTGCCAGAAATCGATTGAATAGTGACAAGAAGAAGATGGAGCATGAAGAAAAACAAGAATAGTGGTTGCTGGATATTGATGTGATAGATAGTAAGAGAGCTGAAGAAGAAGCATCGGTGACTACTAGGGGTTTGGAGTCGTGCAATATATATATATATATATATGTATCTATACAAAATGTATATATACATTAAAAAAAAATTATTTTGTAATTATTTATTAGAATATATTAGAATTGTTTTTTGAATTCATTAAATTCATTATATACAAAAAAATTTCTTGAGTCACATAATATATTTATAGACATTAAGCGAGACTAAAATAAAACACGAGAAACAACAATGTCAAAATGTGACTAGTTTGTCCATGATTATTTACATTCAATTTTGATCATGATCTCATTGATATACTATGGATTAGTCACTTTTTATATGTTCTATTTAGAGTATTTTATGTTATGTTTAGAGTCTATTTTAATCTTTATGTTATGTTTGAAGTCTATTTTAGAGTCTTTACAAATATGTAGCTAAATGAAGCTTAAAGGGAGCAAAACCCGTCGCTTAGAAAATGACGAGGAGACATAGTCGATGTGAAGAGGAAGTGTCGGTCGACACTCATCCTTGATGTCGATCGACACCCTATTTAGAAGGCCTTGCCAGATCAAAATCAAGAATTTTGCTCAGAAGTTTCCTCAAAATTGTAAGAATGCCCTTAACGAGTTTTGACCTAAAATATATATGTTTATGCCAGTGTTTATGCAGAGAGACACATATTTGATTTTATTATTCTTAGAAGTTTTTTTAAGGTTTGAAGAGAAGATCCAAGAACTCCTTTAGAGTATTGTATTGGAACTTCAATTTTTCTATCTCTAATCTATTGCAATTCATTCTATTTATCTCCATGTTTTGCTTGATTATGTATGAGTAGACACATGTTAGACATGGTTTATAATGGTATTGATGAGCTAGGTTGTTAGACACGAGCTATAACTAGCTAGTTTAGTTGACTTAGTGAACAAATCGATCTAAGTGCTAAAGCTTGTTTGAAAGCGTATTTATGGACACTCCAAAGTGTATCGATCAATACTCGTTATGTATCATATATAAAAATATGGGTATAGATTCAAACATACATATTCACAGTGAGAGTTGGAGATCTTATAATTGTATTTGAGTTCTGTGATTGATCATCACATGCACTTAGCACATATATCATAATTTGGATTACCTAAACCTGAAGTATAGCTTCTTTCTTATTTGTTTATCAAACTACATCTATCTTGTTTACTGTTTTAATAATTATTTATTTCTTTAATATCTACTTATAATCTGATATATTGTGTGCCCCCGCTCCCTATGTGTTTGATCCCTAAGTAATACAACTTGATCTTTTATTTGAGAGAGTTGGGTCTAGGGTTAATTTGAGCTGCATTATATATACACAAATTTGTTTCGTGACTTTTCATGTCTCGATGTATGTCACCAAAAAGGATCGAAACCACTAAAATTTCTATGTTTTATATGAAAAAGTGTTATTTCTCATATCCAAGAATTAATTTATGTCACATTGAAAACACAAGATTCAGTCTTCTATTTTTTATTGATCCGAGACCTAAATTATTTTATACCAATTTTTTTTTTTGAATTTTGATGGTTTTGTAATCTAGTTTTGAAATCTAAATCTGATGCCATATTAATCATAGACCTGAATCACAGTCCAATTTAGTTTAAAAGTGAAAGATTGATTTGTGAAACCACCGTGGCCTAGTGGTTAAAGTTTAAAAGCTGTTAAACCAAGTTTGGGATTCGATTCTCTAAAGACGATTTTTTGTAGATTATAGGATGAAAGCTTTTTGAAAGTTTAAGAGTGTTGCAAGCAAAGCCGTTGTTATGTTCATGTGCTGTGAATAAAGAATGTCCACCGAGGATATCTCAGAACGTTTATCGATCCGAGTGTTACAAGAAGAGCTTCGCCGTGAAATTATTCGTGAAGTTTGTAATACCCATATCCCAGAAACCTTTGTGTTTTAAAGGAAAAGTTTGCTAAGTCCCCCTCCCTTATCTCTCATTCAAAATTCAGAGTGAAGCCCTGTAGAGGTTCAAAGAGAACTAGAGAACTTAAACCTTAACAGACAAGGTTTATCACTCTCTCTCTCTCTCTCTCTCTCTCTCTCTCTCTCTCTCTCTCTCTCTCTCTCTCTCTCTCTNTCTCTCTCTCTCTCTCTCTCTCTCTCTCTCTCTCTCTCTCTTTGCCGTTTGTCGCTCTCTGAACCACCGTAAGATGCCGTCAACCATCGTAATGTGCCACCACCAAGTGCTTGGATCTTTGTTACTTGTTGTATGTTGCTTGTTTATTGTTTCTTTTTTATGTCTCCAGATCTATTCCTTTTCCAGATCATTCTCTAGATCTACTTTCCAGGTGAGGTGTTTTGAACACAAATTTCTCTCTTGACCTTTAATATTGTTTGATGTTGGGGTAATGATTGGTTAGTCTTGTTTTATGTTAGGTTGGTAGAAAATAATGGCTGTTAGGTTTTAGATGCATATCTCATGTTGCACAATGTTGAATCCGAAATCGGTAACCCTAGACTGGAGATCGATTTCGATTGTGGATTTTCCAAAGAGACGATTAAGAAAGTAAATCGAAGAGTTTATTGATGAAGAATCAGATTGTTTGAAGAATAAGGTTTGAACAAAGAATTAGTAGTGAAAACCCTAATTCTAGCTTACCCTTCAAGTATGAGTGTCCCTTTTCCTCTTCCAGACTCCTTATATATATACACCTTTCATTACTGCGGAAGTCGGTTTGACAGGCCTCATGGGCCGACTTCCTCACGATTTCGGGCCGAGTTCACGGTTATATGAGCCTATGTGGGTAGATGTAATCTAGCCCCAACAATAAGTCCCCCCCAGTTCATCGAATTGGCTATTCGGTGAAGTTCTTTGATTGGGTGAATTTAAGGCGTGATCTCGGTTATTCGTGTTCTTGGCAAATTCGTAGTAGTCGTCTGTCTCCGACGTCTTTTTGCTTGAGCATCAGCTCGATCTCGGTCGTCGATTTTTTTAGTAATCAGGTCTTGATCCCATGCCTCCTACTTCGTTTCACTCGAAGTGATTAATACTCTCGATATTCAGAGGTAGTGGGACACATGTCACCATCTATAGGGTTCTAGACCTAATTATGACAACTGCTCCTCTTCCGCAACGAGATTCCTATAAAAGTCTCTACTCCCCTCTCATTTTCGCATCCTCTTGCTGCTCGATTTCATAATCAAAGGTAAATTCTCTCTGCCTTCTTTCTTCTTTCTCTCTCTACATATCGATTTTCCGATCAAAATGTCCTCCCCTCTTCGCCGGTGTTCTCTGAAAGGAAAGGCGGTTGCCACTGGTTCCGACTCAGAAAGTTCTGGTTCGCCGCTGATACGCAGACCAAGAACAACAATGCTTGGAGGAGTGGATGATCTGAGGCCAACCACCGCTGATCTAGCTCTGCTTGATGATACCGAACGTGACATCATTAGGTATAGCATAGAGCTAGAGGATCGAGAAACAACCGGTCACGCTCCTGCCGACGATGCGGAGCAAGACGTTGAACCAGACTCAGATCGGCCTGTTACCCCTAGTGTGGACATCGACTCGTCAAATAAGGATAAAAGTTTGGCCGAGAAGATCAGCTTTGCTTTGGCCGACTTCCTTCCTATGCGGTGGACAAGAACCGACTTCGAGTTCGATGAAGAAATAGATCCAGAACAAGAACGCACACTTAGCGTCAAAAAGAACCAAAACTGGGTAAATCATCTTCCGACTAAGTCTTCATTCAAAAGCGTCTGCAGACTAATTTTCCAAACGAACCCACCTGCTGGGTTCTCTTTCCTTATTCCGGCCGAACATCAAAGGCCTTGGACTCCTCCGGCAGGGTATGCCACGGTGTACGAGTCATGGTTTACAAATTGTTCGCTCTGGTGGCTGTTGCCCGAGTTCCTGACGACGTATTGTCACCGGCGGAAAATCGCTCTTGGGCAATACACTGCAAACGGAGGATTATGGTTACTCTAACAGTTTTGGCTGCCGAGTTAGGGATAACAATGTCGGTTCGACTCTTTGAAGAGCTCACAACGCCAAGTATTACTGGCAGGACGGGATTCTTTTATGGGAAGATGGTCCCTAAATACAATGTGATTACCGGAAAACCGTCGAAAGTCAACTTCTGGAATCATCGGTACTTCTACGTCAAGATCAATGAAGCCTCCTTCGAAGACCCTTCGATAGTTCTAAATGGATATTTCTATGCTAACATTGGTACGATCTCGTTCTTTTATATTATTGCACTTCTACTGATCTTCCTTCATATGTTTCCTCTTTGTTGCAGATCGTCTTTCGAAGTGGTCCCAAGGAGACACCGAGTCCTTTCTTGAAGAAGTCGAAGCTATCAGAACTTTGAGTCATCAGCACTGGCCGGATATCAGTGAAGCTCGTATCCAAGCCGCCTTGAAAAGAATCAGCAAAGGTATATTTAACCATGTCATTACCGACATAGTCAAAATGCAATTTCTAGACCCTGATGTCTCGTCTTTGTTTTTATTCAAACTAGCAGCCGAAGATCAAGCCGAGATTCCATCACAAAACCGAGGTCGTAGAATGGGCAAGCTAAATCTCTCGACTCTTCCTTCTTATGCTGATACAATTGGTACGCCAGAGCATGGAAGAGGATCTTCTGATGTAGGCAGGCCCGCCAAACGAAAGCGGGATTCGAGTGTGCGAGATGCTCCCGTGCGTATAAGTCCAAACCGATATTCACCCGTAGGACCTGAAGATCATCTCGGTGATGAACAAAGGGAGAGAGAGCCTCCTTCCGTAGGGGAACCTTCGGTCGTTTCTGTTAATGAGGCAGAAGCCTCAGTACCTACCGCGATGCCGATAGAAGAGCATCCAGTAGAGGAAACTCGCTCTGTCGAAGGGCTACAAATGGGTCGAAGCCAGGGTCTTCCTTCAGCGACCCAAGGAGGAGAGGTAGTCGAGTATCCTCATGCTATCAACTTCAACTATCGGTGCATTGATGTCCCTTTCATCGAAGACCATGAAGCTCCAGCCCGCATGTTCCGCCAAATTAAACTTAAGAAACGAGGGATGCCGGAACTGGACCAACTTCACCAGGATAGTCGCTATCGGGAGATGGCTCGAGCTGGTGCCATCGTAAGTTTCTCTTCTTTATAACCGACCTTTCTCGGTCCATATATAATATCGTTGAATCTCTTTTGCTTGTCAGTTCTTTGGGAATGCTAACCTTATGGTGAGAGATTACGAGGTGAAGCTCAGAGCTCAGGAGACTTCGCTAGAGGCGAAGACTAAGTCTTTGAAGAAGAAGAGAAAGGAAATCGCCGAGTTGGCGTACAAGGTCGAGGGATTGACGGCTGAGAAGAACGAAGCTCTGGAGAAAGCTGAACTCGAAAGATCTCGCAACGAGCTTCTATCCACAGAACTGGCGGCGCTGAAGGCTGAGAAGGAACTCCTCAATTCTCGGTGCTATGACCTGGAAAAGGAGAAATCCGAACTCTCGCTGAACTTTGAGGCGACAACCAGGAGGCTGAGAGAGTCCCGGGAGCACGAGGTCAAGAAGAAAAGGCTTTGAGTTGAGTCCATTCTGAGGCAGAAGGTTATGCCGACTTATGAGAGGATGGGTCAATTCCTGGGAGAACAAACCGAGATACAGTCGAAGCTCGCCCTTTACTCGCAGGCAAAGGGGACTCGAGAAGGTTTAGAGAAGATCCAAACACAAGGCCTGTCAATGGAGGAGGTTCTTCAAAAGGTGAGGACCGATGAAGCCCACTTTTTGGAGGAGCTTCAGAATATGGAGATTGTGGATGCCTCCGAGATTGACCTTCTTCCCGTCGACCTTGATGAACACGGCTCTAATATGGCGGTCTTTTCTCCTGAAGATATCCAAGATCTTCGTGCTTAGCTTATCTGTGTTGTAATCTTTCTTTCTTTTTTTGTAATAACTCCGGCCGAGTATGGCCTCTTGAATTATGGTTGCTTTAATCAATTATCTTTACGTTCAGACTGATTACTTTTATTTGATTATCGCCAGCCGACTTCGATTGTCGTCTGAAGTATAGAATTAACCGATGTATGTTTCCACTGTTAATTCTTTTATTTGCAGAATAAACGAATATGACTTTATTTCGTCAAATATGCCGACATCGTTTGATCGTACAAATAGGAAAGAAAGTACTTGTTTTAACTTTTCTAAGTTTAGCGAGCAAATTTTCCCTTTATAGCCTACTGTGATGTCGCGTACATCATTCGACTTTTTAACTAAGTCCATTCGACATGTTTGCTACTGTGGTTTAGTACCGACTTTCAGCCTCATAATATGAGTTTGAAGTGGATTTGTTGTTTACGAGTTCGAACACATTAGTTTAAAAACTCGGAGCGAGCGAAGTCGTTTATGTATATATATATTTTTGGTGTTTGTGACTGAACTCGGTTACGAGCTGCCTACGTACCCGAGACGGGATCAAGTCACCCGTAGTTCCTTCTTCTTATCATTTAAGCACCAAGGTAGCGCTTCAGGTTGATCGAGTTCCAAGATCGTGGGATCTGTTCTCCGGAAGATGTTTCGAGTCGGTAAACTCCCGGTTTGACCATGTGTATTATCTTATACGGACCTTCCCAGTTTGCACCAAGTTTACCCGCTCTCCACTCCTTGGTATTCTCGAAGACTTTTCGAAGGACAAGATCGCCGAGTTGCAATGGTCGGGACCTTACTTTCTTGTTGTAATAGGACTCGGCGAGATGTTGATAGTTCTGAATCCGTAACAAAGCCTGATCTCGTCGTTCTTCGAGTTGATCCAGGGCGTTGATCATCATTTCGTGATTCAAAGTTTCATTCTGGGGCATCTTTAACCTCCTGAAACTAGTAACGTTGACTTCGGCAGGGGCCATTGCTTCGACTCCATAGGCGAGTGAGAACAGCGTCTTTGCTGTAGCGCTCCGAGGTGTAGTTCGATGGGACCGTAGCACTCCGTCCAACTCGTCAGCCCAATGTCCCTTCTTGAGATCTAGTCTTTTCTTGATCCCGTCGATGATAGTTGTATTGGTTGCTTCGGCCTGGCCGTTTCCTTGAGGATACCGCGGGGTAGAAAAACTAAGTCGAATTCTCCATTTATCGCAAAATTCTTGGAATTTGTTCGATGTGAACTGAGATCCATTGTCGGTGACTATTTCGTAAGGAAGTCCGTGACGGCAGATGATGTACTTCCAAACGAAACTTTGGACCTCGTTCTCGGTGATTTGGACGTAGTCTTTAGCTTCAACCCATTTTGTGAAATAATCGGTTAAAACGAGTAAGAAACGCCTTTGTCTAGAACTCGGTAGAGGACCGACTATATCCATTGCCCATCGCATGAATGGATATGGGGAGAGGGAGGTTTTTAACAACTCGGTTGGTGAGTGAATGTTAGGTGCATGACGCTGGCATTTTTCGCAGCGTGACGCGTATTCTTCGCAATCCGCGACCATGGTGGGCCAATAATGTCCCTGAGTTTTAAGCTTTAGCGCGAGGGATCTGCCTCCACTGTGGTTGCCGCCCTCCCCTTTATGCGTCTCGATCATAACGAGTTTTGCTTCTCCCTTTTTCGACGCAGGTAAGAAAAACCTTATTTGCGGTCCACCGATGTAACTTACCGTCGATAGAGACGTATTTGGAGCTTTTCGCTTTAATTTGACGGGATTCCCACTTATCCTCAGGGAGTATCCATTTATCCAGATAATCCAGAAAGGGGGTTCGCCAATCATTATCTTGAGTAGTCGACTCTACGATCTCTGATGCAACCATGGTTGAGCCAGAAGACTATGCGACAAAGGATAAACCAGGCTGGCTTAATGGAAGATTTGAAGATGAATCTAAGGTTGAAATGGAGCATGCTGAGCTTATTTCTCACTCATGTTACAATGAAGAACATGTCAAACAAGCTGTAAAAGATGTGATCAGACTCATGGACGAGTTTGAACTTTTCTCAGCCCAAGAGAAGATCATAAACCAAGAAATTGAAGGAAGCAATGGCTTGCTTGGTTAAGTATGAGCCATAATCAAACCAGGTCGAAATTCAAGTCAAGGAATCAGCCAAAATAATTAATTATTCAGTTTTCTAGACAATTTTAGTTTTAATTAAGTTTTTCTAATTTTTCTAGAATTTTAGGACTTTTCAATTTCTTCTTCTCTACTTAAACTCTATGTTGTTTCAGAAACTATTATTCACACTTTTTATCAAAAAACTCTCTCTAAAATTCTGTGAATCTCTTGTTCATCTTTGAACATTGAATTTGCTAAGAATTCATTCTCTGATTGCAAAATCCTGTATTTGATCATACCTAGAGTTCATTCTCTTGATCTAGACAATTCTACACAAGATTTGATCATTCCATAGATCATCTCTGAAGATCATCCATTCAAACCATCAATCATCATCAAAATCAACCCATTTTTCTCTCAAACCAGAAGATCATCCTTCATAGAATCTGGGACAAAAAGGATCTCCTCACAAGGGATTCATCAAGTGGTATCAGAGCAGATTTGAAGGTTCTTGATCTGGGTTTGAATCTGAAACTCTAAAAAATATGGATTTGATTTCTTCTTCTTTGTTTTGGGGAATCTGATTTTTTTTTCTCTGCAATTTTCTCATAAAGTTCTTATATTTCTATATGTTGTATCTGCAAGAGGGCCAACCATATTTAAAAAAAAAAAAAAAAAAAACAGAAACAAATCGAAAAGATTTAAGAAAAAGTTGAAGAGATATCCAACTTGGCTGAAGAGAAATCCAGCCTCTGGTGGTAAAGCCTGTTGCAAACAAAAATCTTGCAATCTTTCTATCTCTTTCTTCTTTTTTGGGGTTGGGGAATTGGTCTATAAAGCTTGATCTTTGTTTGTTGCTGAGCTACTGGATTCATAAAGAAAATTCACAAAAAATCAGAGAGAAACACTTGAGAGATTGTGAGGCTTAGGCTATTCATATATGTGCTAATTTTTTGTTGAGTTTCTTAACAGGAATCCATGTCTGGAGGAAGCAATTGTAGGAAGAAATGTCCTGAAAAGGAGTTAGATTACAACATGTTTGATTCTGCTACAAAAGCAGCCTTGGAAAGAAGAGAAAAGTCTATGAGAAAAAGAGACTTATATGATATTGATGAGTCTGGTTATGTGCAGGAAATGATACAATCTAGGAGGTCACTGGAAAAGCTAAACAGGAGGAGCCCACATCATGATCCATTATGTCCTTCCACAAAGAGTTTGCTGGAAAAAGACATAATTTGTTAAGAAAAGAAAGATTGGTTTTTAATCATTCTGATTTTGGGCAGGAAAAGGCACGACCAAGGAGGCAAGATGAACCAATTAGGAGGAGCAGAGAACATCCTAGACATGCCAGAGAAAAGGAAGGTGCTTGCTTTGGTCGTGATCCCATAAAGAAGTCTCAGAAACAACAAACAGAACTTGATTATTTGCACAGCGAGCTGTTTCAAGATAATTTCAAAAGGATTGCACAACAAGTAATCAAGGAGTTTTCAAAAGACCAGCAAGTGAGACTATCCACACTACCTTCCTCAAAGGTTCCTGACCCAATGAGTTCTAGCAAGCAGGAGCAGATCATCCAAGAGCTGGAAACAGAGTCATCTAAGGTAAGTCAACAACTTGAGACAGAAAATGAGTTTTCTCTTTTGTCTTCTCAATCTGAACTTGTTATCAGTAGTGCTTGTGATGAACTAACCTGTTTTGAACCGGTGGAGACAAGTAGCATTGATTCAGTGTCTCAGGTATTAGAAGAAAACCCAGCAGAAGAAGCACAAAAGAGTTCACCACCAGAAGAAGTGTTGGAGCAGCCCAACATTGAAGCAAAGACAAATGCAAAGTCATTCTCTTTGAACTCTCAAGGGCACTGTAAGGATCTTGATATGGTTAATTATATGCCTGAGATGTTTGTTATGATTAGTTCCAGTGATGTAAAACGTTTTGGTCTTGAAAAAGTGAAAGAATTTTGTGTCTCAAACTCTGTTTTTGATAACATGATTCACTCTTTTAAGAAACTTGAACCAGATAATTTTTTTCTAAAGAAAAACGTTTTTTCTGTGATAGTGAACTCAATCCTGGTCTTGTTTTGAGTTTTGATCAATTTATGGAACTTAACAAAAGCCTTGATCACCCTGAAAAGAGAATTGAGGTTATTTGGCAACAATCTGATTTATGTTTCAGAAAACCTTGTAATTCTTTTGCTTGCTTTGATGATAATGGCTTTGATCTGAGTTTTCCTGGACATGAACTGATCACTGATGATTTGTTTTCTTCCACGCGTTCCTGGAATGAGCTTATGGTTTGGAATTTGCAGAAAACAAAATCACTTAGAGATGAAACCGATTTTAGTTGTGATTTTGTTTTGGAACTTGTTCATGCTTGTTCTAAAACTGATAAATCTTGGTTTGTTTTGAGATCAAGCTTGCACAATGATGTTGTTTTGAGCTTTGAGGATATATTAGTGTACAACACATTCTTTGAAAGTCATGCTAAACCTGTGAGATATGTGCTAACTGATTATGAATCTGATCTTGAACTTATACTTTTGTGTTCTGATTCTGATCATGTGGGGCACGTTTTGAAGTTGATCTATGGCACTTCATGCCTTGAAAACATTTTGGTTTACAACACTTTTTTTGATAAACATGATGAGTCTTTGCTAAATGTTTCTAAGATTGAGCTTAATCTTTTGTGTTCTGAATCTGATAAACTAGTGCATGTTTTGAGATCATTGTTTGAGAATTGTGTTCTTTTGAGCTTTGATGATATTCTGGTTTACAATACATTCTTTGAAAAACATGTTGAGCCCTTGATAAGTGATTCCCAGTTTGAATTTAATCATTTGTCTTCTGATTTTGAGAAAGTTAGGCACAAATTGAAGTTGTTCTATGTATTGAGTGCCTTGATACCATTCTGGTTTACAATACTTACTTTGATGTGTATCTTAAAAGTCTGAAATAAGTGCAACATGTTCTGAGAAAGAAATGCTTGGTTATTGATCAGATTAAGAACATGTTTTTCCTGTATGACACTGGATTTCTAGTCTTTGTTTTGAGTTTCATGGAACAACATGATCTGTCCCAAAGGAGTGCGAAGGACAAGAGCAGGGACAATGCTTATCAGCCAGAGATTTGGAGATGGAAGTACTTGAGAAAAATGAATTCAAAACTCCAAGGAAGTTTTTGTCCAAAACCTTGCTTTGATGTTTCTTTTATGCTTATTTTCTTGATCATTTGTCTCACTTCTTACTTGTTTCCTTTTGATTTTGATGTAGGAGATACAGCTTTGAGGACAAATCTTTTCAAAGGAGGAGGGGATGATGCAACCATAGTTGAGCCAGAAGACTATGCGACAAAAGATAAACCGGGCTGGCTTAATGGAAGACTTGAAGATGAATCTAAGGTTGAAATGGAGCATGCTGAGCTTATTTCTCACTCATGTTACAATGAAGAACATGTCAAACAAGTTGTAAAAGATGTGATCAGACTCATGGACGAGTTTGAACTTTTCTCAGCCCAAGAGAATATCATAAACCAAGAAATTGAAGGAAGCAATGGCTTGCTTGGTTAAGTATGAGCCATAATCAAACCAGGTCGAAATTCTAGTCAAGGAGTCAGCCAAAATAATTAATTATTCAGTATTCAAGACAATTTTAGTTTTAATTAAGTTTTTTTATTTTTTCTAGAATTTTAGGACTTTTCAATTTCTTCTTCTCTACTTAAACTCTCTGTTGTTTCAGAAACTATTATTCACACTTTTTATCAAAAACCTCTCTCTAAAATTCTGTGAATCTCTTGTTCATCTTTGAACATTGAATTTGCTAAGGGTTTATTCTCTGATTGCAAAATCTTGTCTTTGATCATACCCAGAGTTCATTCTCTTGATCTAGACAATTCTACACAAGATTTGATCATTCTATAGATCATCTCTGAAGATCATCCATTCAAACCATCAATCATCATCAAAATCAACCAATTTCTCTCTCAAACCAGAAGATCATCCTTCATAGAATCTGGGACAAAAAGGATCTCCTCACAAGGGATTCATCAATCTCGGTGATAGTGGAGGAAATGGCGAGGACGTCCTTACCGATTGGTAGGGAAATACTCGGATTTTCAACTGTGTGAATGGGGATCGTCCGTTTGTCCTGGGCTCGCTGATTGCTTCCCAATGCGGCTAACCCGTCGGCAAAGCAGTTGTCTGTTCTGGGGATCTTGACGAGTTCAAAGTGATCAAACTCGGACGTCAACTTTCTGAAGACACCGAGATATGCATCCATCCTCTCATTTTTGGCCTCATAGTCACCACTGAACTGACTGGTGACGAGTTGAGAATCGCAGAAGGCTTGTACTTGCTTGGCCCCTACTACTTTAGCTAGACGAAGTCCTGCGATTAACGCTTCGTACTCGGCTTCATTGTTTGATGCCGCAAACCCGAGTCGGAATGATTGTTCGATGAGTTCTCCGGTGGGTGATTGGAGATGAACGCCTATCCCCGATCCTTTGTTGGATGACGCTCCATCGACATGCAAGATCCAATTTTTTACTAGGATATCGAGATCAGCTGCTTGATCAGGTGGGATTTCGACGATGAAGTCGACCAAAACTTGAGCCTTTATTGCGGGTCTACTTTTATACGAGATATCGTATTCGCTGAGTTTGATGGCCCACTTAGAAAGTCTCCCTGACTGATTAGCATTCTGGAGTATGGTTCGTAGCGGTAGGTCAGTGAGAACGACAATGGAGTGGGACTGGAAGTAAGGTTGCAGTTTCCGTGCCGACGTTACTACGGCGAGGGCCATCCTTTCGAGGGTGGGGTATCTCGTCTCGGCATCGGTAAGACGTTTACTGGTATAGAAGATGGGGTGCTGTTCTCCTCGGTCTTCCTTTATCAGAACACTGCTTACTGCTGAAGAGGAGACTGCAATGTAGAGATATAGAGTGTCTCCCACATCTGATTTTGCCAATACCGGAGGAATCGTTAAGTACCGTTTTAGTGCCGAGAAGGGTTGTTCGCATACTGCATCCCAAAGGAATTTTTTATTTCCACGCAACAACTCGTAGAAAGGGAGGCATTTATCGGTGGACCTGGAGATGAAACAGTTAAGTGCTGCAACTCGTCCAGTTAGACGCTCAATTTCCCGCGAAGTCTTGGGATCGGGTAAGTCCAAAACTGCGGAGATTTGTTTTGGATTTGCTTTGATTCCTCATTTCATCACAATATAACCAAGAAATTTTCCCGAAGTAACTCCAAAAGTGCACTTTTCCGGGTTCAATTTCATCCCGTACTTGTTTAAGGTATCGAAACATTCAGACAGGTGTCGAACGTGGTCTTTGGCGATGAGTGATTTGACCAGCATGTCGTCGATGTAGACTTCCATAGTGACTCCCAACTTGTCGACGAACATTTTATTAACGAGTCGTTGATAGGTGGCTTCTGCGTTCTTGAGTCCAAATGGCATAACTCGGTAGCAATATGTGCCGCGATCTGTGATGAATGATGTCTTCTCGCGATTGTCCGGGTTCATCATAATCTGATTGTAGCCTGAGAAGGCGTCCATAAACGAAAGGAGCTCGTTTCCGGCCGTAGAATCCACCATCTGATCGATATGGGGCAAAGGGAAGCTGTCCTTAGGGCATGCCTTGTTTAGATCGGTAAAATCGATGCACACCCTCCATTTCCCATTCTTCTTTTTGACTACGACCGGGTTTGCGAGCCAATCTGGATATTTAACCTCGGCAATGGATCCCACCCCTAAAAGTCTATCGACTTTTTCGTTGACGGCTTTAGCTCTTTCAGGACCGAGCTTACGACGCATTTGCTTGATAGGTTTGTATGTTAGGTCAACGTTGAGTCGATGTGATGTAACAGACGGGTCAATACCAGGCATGTCGGCTGTCGTCCAGGCGAACGTTGATTTGTTTGCCCGGAGGAAGGTGGTCAATTCGGTGGTTAGGTCGTCGCTTAGTTTGGAGCCAATTCTTACGGTTCTCTCAGGATGGTCAGGATTGATACCGACTTGGACTGTCTCCTCTTTTTGTGGAGACAGCTTTTTATCTGGCTCGACGAGAAAAGTGACCTGCTGGCTTTTGAGATCGGAAATCAACATGCTTCGTGCGAGGCGTTGATTCCCTTTCAACGTGAAGACGGTACCTTCTTTAGTAGGAAATTTGACGCATTGGTGGTATGTTGATGGGATTGCTTTCACCATGTGAAGCCATGGGGTACCCAGGATCGCGTTATACTGCGTTTTGGTGTCGATGACGGAGAATTTAACAAGTTTACTTATTCCCCTGACAAAGACGTTAAGACGAATTGTTCCCAATAAGGAGGTCGACGAGCCGTTGAAACCGGTAAGGGCTCTCGACGATTGCTTGATGTCGTTAAGATCTACCATCATTTTTTCCAAGGTCTGTCAGAATATTAGATCGACCGAACTTCCAGTGTCGATGAGTACACGTTTGACCTCGCATGTGCCGATTTGCAATTCGACTAGCAGTGGGTCGTTGTGTGGCTGATCTATATCAGCGAGGTCTCCTTCTGAAAATGTTATGGAAGTTTCTCCTTCATGCTTTGTCGGCCATCGTCGGGCGGTTATGGCTCTGCGTTGGTATTCCTTTATCGACTTTACCGAGCCGTTGCACAGGGGTGATTCACCGTGAATTACGTTAATTCTGCGAAAGACGCTGGGACGCTTGTCAGATAGTGTCGCCCGTAGGTCAGGTGTTGCGATATCTGTTTTAGTAGTAAGTTTATTCCGGAGATCGTCTCCAGAAATCTTTGGTTTCTTGCTTTGAGGGAGAAGATCTTGCAGATCAATTGTGGAACGAACATGCTGCAAATGATCTCGGAGGTCGTAGCTATCGTTGACCTTGGATTGTTCTGATTTTTGGTCCTGAAGGAAAAAATCTCGCAAATCGGTTTTAGAACGCTTGCATTGAAGGTAACCTCGTAGATCCTGGTTATCTCCGTCCTCCGGAGGCCCTAATTTCTTTCTTCAAAGGAGGACATCTCACAAATCGATTGTAGAGCGCTTATGTTGGAGATGATCCCGGAGATCAGAGCTGTCTTTGTTTTCCGTAACACAGGAGGGTAAGGGGGCTGCCGAGATAACGTTGATACGTCGAGCTACTTGCGGTCTTTCGTCTTCCGTATCGGTATCATCACGGTGTCGGGGTGGAGCGGCTGCATCCTGATCATCGGGGTGGACCGCTTGGTTGGATTCCTGTTTCTTGGCACTAGCTTGTCGGTTCTTTGTCCAACTCCCTTTCTTTTGATTTTGTTTTGACTTCGGTGGATCAGGCGTGACGGCACCGTTTCTAAACACTGAGAATAGGACTTCTGCGAGTTGCTTGCACTCCTTAGTGTCGTGGCCTTTGGCTTTGTGGTAAGTGCAGAACTTAGTTTCATCGTATGTTAAGGGCTTCCCATCGAGAGTTTTGTCCCATACGTTCCATGGTCGATCGGTTTTTGATGTGGAGGGAGAAGCATCGGGTTCCTCGGTTGCCGAGAAGACTTTTCCTTTCTTTTCGTTAGGTTGATGCTGACGAGGTTCCTGATAGGTGGTCGTTGCTTTTGGCGTCAACTGAGCCTTCAACGCATTCTGTTTTGCGGTGTAGGCAGCGTTATCCTCCTCCATTCGGATGAAGCAATTCGCCCTATGGAGTGCGTCTTCTAGGGTGATCGTACTGTTCGTGTAGAGGTCAGATCGAAAATAGGACCTAATCCATAACGCGTTTCGTAAAGCCTCCACCGTTGTTTTTTCTGGGACATCGACTTTGGAGACGAGGTTCTTGAACCGTTCCATGAAGTCGTGAAGGGATTCCTTCTGTCCCTGAGAGATTTTCCACAAGTCGGTTGCTGAGGCCCCTTGGCGAATATACATAGAATAATGCTTGAGGAACTCGGTAGAAAGTTCCTTAAAGGTGCTGATCGAATCCGCAGTTAGCCGAGAAAACCAGGTAAGGGCGAGTCCTGCTAAACTCTCAACAAAGAGTTGGCAGTAGCCGGCATCTCGTTCTTCCGTGGAGAAATAAGCTCGACCCATAGCAATGTTAAAACTGGTCATATGGTCGCTGGGGTCAGAATCTCCGCGGAAAGATGGTACCCGGAGTTTGTCATGATGTCGCACTCGGACGTCGGTGATCTTCTTGGTGAAAGGGGTTTTTTGAGTTGCCTCCAAGACTCGATCGATTTCTGGTGCGAAACTCGTGGCTTGATGGATTTTTGACGACATGTCTTTAATCGTTCCTTGAAGACGTAGAAGTTCTTCATTGGTTGCTTGATCGGCTGCTTGATTCCGCATCGTTGTTTGGAACAAACGTCGCCGGGCAGTATCCGGATCTTGATCGTCTGCTTGTGCAGGAGGTAGATAAGCAGCGGCGATTGTATCGAGATGTTCTTGAGTCGCCTTATTAGCGGCATCCTGCTGATCGAGTCTTTGAACGACGGCGGCGAGAGAGGCCAAGACGGTGTTCAGGTCGACTGGCTGTTGACCTACTTGGTTCATTGGCGATCCTGTCATCGTTCTGATTGATGTTCTTGATCGTTGTTCTTCGAGAATTCCCCACAGACGGCGCCAATTGTTGAATCCAAAATCGGTAACCCTAGACTGGAGATCGATTTCGATTGTGGATTTTCCAAAGAGACGATTAAGAAAGTAAATCGAAGAGTTTATTGATGAAGAATCGGATTGTTTGAAGAACAAGGTTTGAACAAAGAATGAGTAGTGAAAACCCTAATTCTAGCTTGCCCTTCAAGTATGCGTGTCCATTTTCCTCTTCCAGACTCCTTCTATATATACACCTTTCATTACTGCGGAAGTCGGTTTGACAGGCCTCATGGGCCGACTTCCTCACGATTTCGGGCGAGTTCACGGTTAAATGGGCCTATGTGGGTAGATGTAATCTAGCCCCAACACACAAGAACGCTCATATTGTTTAAAGGGCTTAATGGACTGCCTTGTGTTGGTGTGAGAGGATGATTGATCTTTGTTTGATTGTTCATTATGATTGCTTGATGTGATTTTAGAATATGAGCTAGGTTGATAGAATAATTGAACGAGTAGGTTATTAGATGAATGGATTGAACTGTAATAGATAAATGATAGGTTGTATGTATGGATGCAAGTTGTTGTTTGTGTGCACCGAGAACGGCTGACGTCTAAAACTAGTATGAATGTTGTAGGAAATAAGAATGAGAACTGAATAATATTTTGTGTGTGATATCGAGAATGGGTGACACTTAGATGAGAAGAAAGATGAGATAAGATTTGAGTCATGCCAGTCTAGGCATAAGTGAATATATGTACCTCAGGGGTACATGTCTAGAGAATTAGAGACAAAGGGCCACGAGCGGATCGTTACGTAGGGCTTGCTGGTGGTGGATGCAGGTCCACATGCAAATTAGGACCTAGAAGTCTAGGTTGCTTAGTGTCAATTCTATGTGTGGTAATGATTGCATGCATTACATTGCTTTGTAGTCTGTTGATTGAATAATTAATTATCAATGGCTAGTGAATTCTCGTTATGCATTGAGTAGTATAGAGACTCATAAGGAGAAACTAGTCCAGAATCGCTGCACTAAATAATCCATTTACTCATGATCTCCCTTTCCATTCCCATTGAGCTAGGCTGATAGAATAATTGAACGAGTAGGTTACTAGATGAATGGATTGAACTGGAATAGATGAATGATAGGTTGTATGTATGGATGAAAGTTGTTGTTTGTGTGCACCGAGAATGGATGGCGTCTAAAACTAGTATGAATGTGTTAAGAAATAAGAATGAGAACTGAATAAGTTTTTGTATATGACACCGAGAATGGGTGGCACTTAGATGAGAAGAAGGATGAGACAAGATTTGAGTCCTGTCAGTCTAGGCATAAGTGAATATATGTACCGCATGGGTACATGTCCGGAGAATTAGAGCCAACGAGCCACAAGCGGATTGTTACATAAGCTCGCTGGTGGTGGATACAGGTCCACATGCGAATTAGGCCTAGAGGTCTAGGTTGCTTAGTGTCAGTTTTATGTGTTGTAATGACTGCATTCATTACATTGCTTACTATGTATGTTATTGATTGAATAATTGATTATCAGTGGCTAGTGAATTCTCGTTCTGCATTGAGTAGTATAGAGACTTGTAAGGAGAGACTGATCCATAATCGCTGCACTAAATAATCCATTTACTCATGATCTCCCTTTCCATTTCCATTATGTTCAAGACTGTAAGTAAAAGTGGTGGATATAATTTGTTGGTTCATTTAAACAGAAGAAAACATGTTCGGGTTCCTAGGACCATTGGTGATAAACGGTGGCTTGCCTTGTGGTCAGTCATGTGTCCCTAATCTCACATTCGGTCCTTGGGTTTGTTGTAAGGGGAGGCAAATGTTACAAAGTTGTTCATCACTATTATATATGTTGCAGTAGTTTATCATCATTTGTAATAGAGATATAAATTATACGATGATGTACCCAATGTTAAAAAGTGAAAGATAGCTTATTTCAACACGAACTTTACGGGTTGTGTCTTTTCCTTCCTAAACTTTTTAGTTGTGCATATTCCAGATTAAACTAAACAAAAATTCAAAAGTAATACATGAACTTTACGTATCATATTTTTTTATTTCTCGAACTTTTTATTAGTGCATATTTTATATTGAACTAAACAAAAATCTAAAAAATACTACATAAACATCCAACATTGTGCTTATATATATTGACAGTCAACTGTGTTAATTCTCCCTCAACTTAATAAAACTATGTTATTTTGAATAAATTTTGTAAAACTAAAAGTTTTAAAATACTAGAGTGTACACTGCAGTAATTTGAAGGATAATTTAAGTAATGTTTTTATACATACTGCAAGGATAAAGTAAGTGAATTAAAGTTTGAAAAAGTTTATTTATAACTTCTAGTTAGAAATTACAGAGCAAAAAGTTCCACAAAACTACAAAAGCATAAACCAACAATCACATATAATAAGAAAAAGTCAAAGAAACGAACCAATGGTTGACAATTTGACATTACGAAACACGACTAAGTGAGTCGGCTTTGATTTTACAGTTTGCTTTTTCTTTTTTTTTTCTTTTTTTAACATGATTTTACAGTTTGCTTTTTATACGAAACTCAACCCGTAAAAAGATGAAGGAATAGGACAGGTTTTTATATTTAATCTATTAATTTAAAATCCTATTTTTTATTTATTGTTAGCAAGTTATAATAGAACCACTTAATTAATTAATTAATTAAATATATTCAATTAATTATATTAATTTTTAATAATTAATAAAGATATTAATAATAAATCAATTTTCACTATAAATTTGAATTTTACTTCCAGTTATAAGAAAATATGCTGAAAAAATCTAACAAAATCCTACCAAATTTAATTATTTTTAATAAAATAATATATTAATTAATTTTGTGATTAATAATATAACATTATTATAACTAATGTTAATTAAAATTTTCTCATAAAAAAATATCATATGTATTATAAAAGTCAAGAAAGTTTCGTAAAGAAAAAGAGATGGAGTCAATGCCATTAATGCTTACTGTAATATTTGTCAAGTTTTTTTACCTATATAAGAAGTTGTAGTGTGATCATTTCATGTTGTCCCTTTCGAACAAATAATATTATCATCTTCTCTCTTTGGTATGCTTCCTCTTTTTTTGTTTTCTTTTTGTATATTACGAGTACAACATTAAAGATACAATATATATATATGAGAAATTAACTTAGATAGCCCATTTTAGTTTGTTTGTCACAAAAATAGTTTTTAAGGAAGAAAATGACCAAAATGTTTTTTTTAGAAGCTAAAAAAATCATTTATATGCATTTATACTCCTAGGGTTAACTAATTTGCACTTTAGGGTTTAGAGTTAAGGGGTGGGTTTGGGGTTAGGGTTTCAAATTTCAAAAAAAAAAAAAAATCAAA
This sequence comes from Sinapis alba, assembly GCA_012274485.2. Lineage (NCBI taxonomy): Eukaryota > Viridiplantae > Streptophyta > Magnoliopsida > Brassicales > Brassicaceae > Sinapis > Sinapis alba. The sequence goes on from MU106127.1 coordinate 59,457, forward strand.
ATTTCAAAAAAAAAAGAGTCTATTTTGGTCATTTTATTTTTTGAGGGCTATTTTTGTAACAAAAACTTAAAAGGGCTATTTAAGAGAATTGCCCTATATATATAGATATATATATAAACATAATATAAAGTAAAACAAAATATAATAATCATATAACACGTTATCAGCACGATTACTCTATAATTAAAAAAATTTCTTCTGATTATTTTATTCGGAATGGGGCATCCATTTATTTGTTACGTTTATGATTTCCGGAGTAGGGCACTGTCGCCCTGATTTATTGTTAATTTTATAATGATTGCTAAAGACACCATGATGGCCTGTATACCGCCTAAACATTTAATTAATTGTTTTATAATTGATGACTTTGTTACTATAATTTATTATTTTTATTATGTTAATTTTATCACCATGATTTATTTAAATTTCTGTTTAAATTGGTAAATTTTATAATTGCTCTATGATATTTTCTGATTAACTTTATCTTATCTTTTTACCTCCAACGGTCATAAATAAAATAAAAAAATACTTTCTAAACGACTAGTTAACGGCTAATGAACAGTGTTTTGAAACCTATAAATACACTTACAACTCATTCATTTTATTTCATATTTCTCCAAATCTTATTCTACTAAACAGTCATTAAAAATTCTTAATCAATTCTTTGTTTTAATAATTGACTTTTTAGTGGTTGGTTTTTATAATCTAATCGCTGGAGAATTCTCTCTAGACGAAAATGTGTATTTTTATTTTGATATTTTATACATTTTTATTACTTGTAATCGCATTATTAATGCATGTACCTCACATACTTTCATGAAATTATATTTCTAATTAAGTTCTCTATTATTATTTGATTTTAGAAACTTAATGGCAAACATGGAGAAGCTGCAATTTCTCACTTTGGACATCACCGGTACAAATTACATTTTTTGGGTTACTAACGTCAAACTCCACCTTGAATCTCTTGGTTTATCTGAAACCATTAAAGGGAAAAATACTTTAGCGCCTCAAGAAAAGGCTAAATCAGTGATTTTCCTTAGAAGACACCTTGACGAAAGTATTATTTATGACTATGCCTACATGAGAGACCCTAAAGAGCTATGGAAGTCTCTGAAAGATCTTTTGAATCATCAGCAAGACATAATCCTTCCACTTGCTCAGGATGAATGGCAGAGTCTGAGATTTCAAGATTTTGACAAAATGATGAATTACAATTCTACCGTGTTAGAAATTATGGCCAAATTGAGATACTATGGTGAAACGATCACTGAATTTTAGATTCTTGAAAAGACATACACCATATTCCACAAGAGCCATATCACCCTGCAACAACAGTATGAGTTACGGGGATATACCAAATTTTCGAATTTGATTGTGGCGCTTTTCATAGCAGAAAAGAAGAACGAACTTCTGATCAAGAATCACATGACTTGTCCAACTGGTTCTAAAGCGCTCTCCGAAGCAAACATATTAGATGCGAAAAAACAGTAAAGGAAAATAAGGCTTTTCGGGGGCGTAGTCGTGGAGGTGGAAGAAAATACAATCCACAAGATAGGAAGTCATTCTAGTGGATCCGCTCTGAGAAATCCTCTAAGGGAAAGAACAACAAGGAAGTACCTCCCAGAAGCAAGAAGATGCTTATTTCAGATGCGGTACTAAGGGATATCGGTCTCGTATATGTCGTACCCTTGCACACCTTTGTGCTCTATACAAAGATTCCGTCAAAGGAAAAGAAAAAGAGGTAAACTTTGTGGAATATTCTGAGGGTACAACACACTTCGATGCGTCAGACTTTTTGAATGACTTTGAGGAGACCACTATCACGGAAGCTTAAATGCCTATCATGTGACTCTTGAAATTTCCAAAATTATACCATAAATAAGTGTTGCTTGTGAAAAATTAATGTATAATTATTGTGTAATTTTCACCTACTCATGTATAATTATTGTGTGCTTAATATTTGCTAATGATGTATAATATTTTATGAATAATATTATCTTATGTTAATTCTTTTTGTTTGCCTCAGAAATGGACATTACAATTGGAACATCAATCAAGATCAATGCTAGAGATATTTGTATACTAGATAGTGGAACAACACATACTATTTTGAAACAGAAAAAACACTTTTCTGAACTAAAACTGACAAATATCACTGTTAACACAATATTGGGTCCTGCAGACTTGATTAAAGGGATTGGTAAAGCCCACTTCACATTGCGTAATGAGACAATATTCTCGATATAAAATGCACTATTTTCTCTAAATTCTAAAAGAATTTTTTTGAGTTTTAACAACATATATCTTCAAGGATTTGATACTCAGTCTGCAACTGAGGATAAAAAAAATATATGTATATTACTCTTGGAAAGTTCGGAAAAAAAAGTATTAGAAAATCTACTAAAACTCCCCTATGGTCTGCATCATACATATATAAGTGTCATCGAATCAAACTTAGTGATTAAAGGAAATTTTGACGATTTTATACTATGGCATGATCGTCTTGGTCATCCAGGAACCAGTATGATGCGAAAAATTATCGAGAACTCACATGGTCATTCAATAAAACTCCAAGAAGTTTATCAGGGCAATAAAATGATATGTACTACGTGTTCTCTTGGAAAGTTAATCACAAGACCATCGCCAACCAAAATAGATAAAGAGTTACCAAAGTTCCTTGAAAGAATTCAAAGTGATATTTTTGGACCTATACACTCACCTTGTGGACCATTCTATTATTTTATGGTAATGATCGACACGTCGAGTAAATGGTCACATGTTTGTCTATTGTCCTCTCGAATGTGGCGTTTGCGAGATTTGTATCTCAGATAATCAAACTAAGAGCTCAGTTTCCTGATTATCCAATAAAGAGAGTTAGACTAGACAACGCTGGTGAATTCACCTCCCACGCATTCAATGATTATTGTATGGTAACTGAAATCGATGTTGAACATCCTTTCACTCATGCTCATACACAAAATGGTTTGGTTGAATCATTATTTAAACGTCTTCAACTGATTGCAAGACTATTGATCATGGAATCTAAACTCCCAACTTATGTATGGAGACATGCTATTATTCATGCAGAAACACTAATTCGGGTGAGACCAAGTGCATATCATAAATACTCTCCAATACAGTTAGCATTTGGATGAGAACCAAATATTTCTCATCTGAGAATTTTTAGTTGCGTTGTATATGTTCTAATTTCACCTCCCCAATGAAAAAAGATGGGACCTCAAAGGAGATTGGAGATATATGTTGGTTGTGATTCTCCATCAATTATACAATACCTAGAACCACAAACTAGTGATGTATTTACGATACGTTTTGCTGACTGCCACTTTGATGAAAAAGCATTTCTAGTTTTAGGGGGAGAAAATAAACAAATAGGAAAGGATATTAAATGGTGTGTACCATCTTTACTACACCTTGATCCTCCTAGAAAACAATCAGAATTAGAAGTCCGTCGAATTATGTATTTACAAAGCATCGCAAATCAATTGTCTGATGCTTTTGCAGACACCAAATCGGTTACAAAATCACATATACCAGCTGCAAATACTCATGCTCGTATAGAAATGCCACATGAAATTGGAATAGAAGATAATACACGAGAATCTAAAATACGCTTGAAGTGTGGTAGACCTATTGGTTCTAAAGATAAGAATTCTAGAAAACGAAAGGAGACAGAAAAACAAAATCCCTCTATTATAGCAAAAAATTGGAAGAGACGAACAATGAGGTCGATGACGATATTGAACATCATAATTCTGAAGAAAATCATTAGGTTTCCATTAATTACATCCATAATTGAAAATAGGGAAAATTGGAAATATAGAACAAAACAATAACTAGATTGTCCCTATGCCATAAATTGAACATAAAATTGTCCTTATACCATAATGTTTTATGTAAACCCAATTAAACCCTTTAAATAAGTTTACCTAAGTTTAATATATATATATATATTTTTTTTTTTCGTAATTGAATTTTTTTTAAAAAAAAGGAGTCGACATCTTCAAATTACCCCCAAATCAAAAACAAAACCCTAAATTAAACCTTTCTCCTTCGTTCGACAGAGGAGAGCAAATCGGCGACAACTCACCTCCGACACATCTCGACGCTGGTTTACTCCGCCGGCTCCGGTGTTCTTTCTCCTCTCTTGGACTCCGCCGGTGTTTTGTTCTTAAAAGAAGACTGTTAAACCTCGTGCTCACTTCGCGCTCTCTCTCTCTCTTTGCTAGCTCGTCGGAATCAAGCTTCTTCTTCTCCGATAATCTTCCTCATCTCCTATTTCTAGCTCGTAAAGTCTATATATTTGGGTTTGGGTTCTATGACTTGTGAATCGTTTTGCATGTCTTTCTCTCTTTGATTTGGTTGTTCTAAATCCCAATTTGAGTGTAATATTTTTTTGTTTTTTGTTTGTGTGAATGATTTAGTTTTCTAGGATATCAAAGTTTCATACTTTAGATGTTTTATGGCGACCAAGTTTTCTGATATTGATGTAAATGAAATCGTATTGGCTTGTCTTTGACTTCTAAAATGCTTGTAATCTATGTGGTCCCGGTTTATGTTTGGTGTAGGAGTTGTTTATTTATTGTTTTCGTTAAAATTTTTGGGTTTATATGATATCAAATTGTCATAATTTTTGACGTGTTTAGCTCACGGAGTTTAGCATGAGTACTGATTGTGGTGACTGTATGTGTTTCATTCTTCACAGGTATGACGATGGATCAGTTGCCTAAATGTCTATTCAAAGAGGGAACCGAAAAAACCAAGTTGATAAGGTCAACAACACTTGCCGAGCCTCCATCCTTGAGAATGTGAAGAAGTTCATTCGAGCAGAGTACGATGAAGTCTTGGGTGATCCTCTGTTTGGTCAGATTATGGCTATTTATGAACACAAGCTTCGCTTTTCAGGGAGAGTGGTCCACACCTTTGTTTGTAAGCAGCTTCTGACCGCAAAGCTTCATGAGCTGTGGTTCCATTTTGCTAGGAGGCCTCTCAGATTTTCAATGCAGGAATTTTATGTGATCAGTGGTCTCAAATATGAAGACGAGCCTGACATGGAGATTGATAAATGGAGAGATGATAAAGGATTTTGGAGTACATTGCTGAAGAAAAAAAAAATATTTGCCTAAAGTAGATCAGGAAGGTGCATCTGAGATCTTGCAATACATGGTCTCATGTTGATAGGCTGAGGTTTGTGTATTTGTGTGTGATCGCTGGTATGGTAATGGCGAAGGATGAGAAGGTTTGGATACCACACAAGTACATCAAGCTAGTAATGGATTTCGATAAGTTGAGGAAATATCCATGGGGTCTTCACTCTTTTGATGCGCTGGTGACTTCCATTATCACAGCTAGGGATAAAGTGAAGACACAGAACAGTTATGTCATAGATGAATTCTCATATGCACTTCAGATTTGGTTGATGGAGGCCATTCCAGACATCGGGTCTCTTTTGGGTAAGAAGCTCAGAGAAGGCATCACTAGCATGAGATGCAGGAATTGGAAAGGATCCGCTAAGGTTTCCTATGAGGATATTATTAGCCTTGAGTCTGATTTTGGAACGTTTTGATCAACATCGATTTGTTTTGAAACGTTTCACCCCTCTTCACAACATCCATCAAAGAAAACCGTACACTTTTTCCCTTATCGTCTTCTTTTGCATTTAAGTTGACACCATCATCTTCTTCCCACTCGTTCGAGTTACCATTGTCTTCAACATCCTTATTCGATTCAGATGAACTACCAATGTCTTCCCGAGGAGAAAACGAGGAAGGTTCACCTGCCTCTCTGAAAGACGAGTTAGATTCCTTCTTGTCAAACTCAATGTTGTCGCTGTTTCCATTGATATGTGAAGTAGACACACATAAACTTGTCGAAGCTTTTCCACGTACATAGGTAAGAAAATTTTTGAGTTGCCGATCATTCCCAATGATAACTGGAGGGCAGTCTATTGTACTTATTAACTCTATCGGTAAGTAGCTTAACTCAAGCTCGACATCGTTTTGGTCAAGTCCAAAATCCTCAAAAGCCATAATCCGTAGATCTTCAAAGCAACTTGTCAATTCCATAACCAATACTCTACCTCGTTTTGTTTTATCAATAGCAAATCCCCATCCTTTAAGGGGATCAAATTTCCACACCCCACAAGAGGCATAAATATGCATCTTCTTCAACAAGAGATTCAATATCAAAAATTCTTGGGTGGTTTCAAAGATAATTTGTCAAGACTTGTGATGAACAAGGGAGAACACGTTTTAAAAAAAAAAAATATTTTAGGAAATTTGAGAAAATAAAGATTTACCATATATTCTCTTAACAGATTTGGAGAAATTTAAGGAATATTTACATGACGAAATTGGCAGAACATACATTCTGCCACTTGTAGATTATTTGCATAGAGGTAGATTATGTAACCCTGCATCGGTAGGTTACTGTAATTCCAGTAGATAACGAAATATGTGTTTCATAGAATATTGGTATAATGGTAGATTATGTGATTTTGGTTCGGTAGATATATACGAAACACTAGTTCTTGAAATCTACCGTAGTTCAGATCATAAGGAAACATCAGCCGGTTTATTCTGCATTCGTAGAGTGAATACCACTTGGAAGATTGCGGGATCTACGGACTGTAGATAACTATGTAGTTAGCGGAAAGTACAATCTACTAGCTCGTAGACAGACGATTTTATGTTCTGCTCTCCGTAGATCAAAAACTGAAATTATGTTACAGTAATATTTAGTCAACAAAAATATTTTTCATATATGTGTTTCTTGTTTATGTACATTTTGTATAATTTTCCATATTTTTCTGGCTCTTAAAATAATTGATATGAATTTTCAAAGTTGGCCAGGGGTATCTGAGTCCAAAATGAACCAAAAAATGATTTATGGCAAAGGGACAATGTAGTTGTTTTTCTGTTCCGTTTTAGTAATTTTTCTTGAAAATATGGAATCGAAATAAAGTGAATAGTGTTGATGATCTTTTCTCATACTTTGTTTTACAGGAAATAGATGAAGAGAGTGATGATCCAGAACCAAAATCTATCTTTGAATGTCAAAACAAACATGATTGAACAAAATGGAAAGATGCAATACAAGTTGAACTTGATTCGCTTAACAAACGAGAGGTATTTAGACCTATTACAGTCACACCTGAAGCTGTGAAGCTAGTTGGGTACAAATGGGTTTTTGTCCAGAAACGAAATGAGAAAAATGAAGTAATGAGATATAAGACACGTCTTGTTGCTCAAGGGTTTTCTCAAAGACCTGAGATCGATTATGAAGAAACATATTCTCCTGTTATGGATGCAATCACAATTAGATTTTTGATGAGTCTTGCGGTTAGTCAAAACCTAGAGATGCATCTAATGGATGTTGTTACACCATATTTTTATGGATCCTTAGACACTGATATTTATATGAGAATCTCAAAGGATTTAAAATGCTAGAACCGTTAAATTCTAAACCTAAGGAGTTATGTACAATAAAATTGCAAAGATCACTATACGGGACAATCTGTATGTATGTGGTATAATTGTCTCAGTGAATATTTAACTAAAGAAGGATATGTAAATAGTCCTATATGTCCTTGTGTCTTCATCAAGAAAACGCCCTCCGGATTTGTGATTATTGTTGTGTATGATAATGATCTTAATATTATCGGGACCAAAGGAGAAATACAAAAGGCGTCCAACTATATGAAAGGAGAATTTGAGATGAAAGACCTCGGAGAAATAAAGTATTGTCTTGGTCTACAAACTGAACATTCTCAAAAAGGTATATTTGTACACAAATCTACTTATACGAAAAGAGTGTTGAAACGACTCAACATGGACAAAACAACTCCACTAAGCACCCCCATGATTGTTAGATCACTGAATGTTGAAAATGATCCATTTCAACCACATGAAGAAAATGAGGAGATACTTGGTCCTGAAGTGCCGTATCTAAGTGCAATACGAGCACTTATGTATCTTACAAATTTTATACAGCCTGATATATTATTTGTTGTTAATCTTTTGGCAAGATTCAGTGCATCTCCTACGTAAAGACATTGACATGGGATCAAACATATCTTTCGCTATCTCCAAGGAATAATTGACTTAGGATTATTTTATCTTAACAACTCAAATGGAGAAATGGTTGGCTTTGCAGATACATGGTACTTGTCTGATCCCATTAAGCTCGATCACAAACTGGCTACATATTTACAGTTGGAGGAACTGCTATATATTGGTGCTCCCAAAAACAAACACTTGTAGCCACTTCCTCGAACCATGCTGAAATAATTGCTCTCGATGAAGCAAGTAAAAGATGTGTTTGGCTTAGATCAATAAGTCAACACATCCTTTCAAGTAGTGGAATCAACGTCAATTCAGAACCGACCATCTTAATGGAAGACAATGCAGCATGTGTCGCCCAAACAAAGGAATGATACATCAAAAGTGACAGAACCAAACATATCCCACTGAAATTTTTCTCATATACCCAAGAACTCGAGAAAAATAAAGAAATTGAAGTGAGTTGTGTTTGATCATGTGACAATGTTGCAGATCTTTTTACAAAGTCACTACCCACTACGACATTCAGAAGACATGCTTACAACATTGGAATGCATCATCAATAAAACCTATAACGATCGTCTACTCGAGGGGGAGCTTTCTTAGTTGTACTCTTTTTACCCTCTATGGATTTTTTTCACTGGGTTTTCCAAGAAGGTTTTTAACGAGACAACTAAAATGCAACACAAGAAATATTAATAACGATGGTCTCCAAGGGGAGAGTGTTACAAAAGCCAAGAAGGTTTTGGTAAGGAGAAAGAGATGGAACCCATGCCATTAATACTTACAGTAATATTTGTCAAGTTTTTACATATATAAGAAATTATAATGCGATCATTTCATGTTGTCCCTTTCAAACAAATAATATTATCATCTTCTCTCTTTGGTATGCTTCTTTTTTTTTGTATACTACGACTACAACATTAAAAATACATATATATATATATATAAACATAATATAAAGTAAAATGAAATATAATAATCATAACAATATGCTATTTTTATAAATTTGTAACTATTCTATTAATTTAGAGTTAATTTTTATTTATTTTCAAAAGGTATCATTTAAATTTTGGACCTATTCAGAAAACTTAATATTTAAATATGGTCTACCTTATTATTATTATTATTATTATTATTATTATTATTATTATTATTATTATTATTATTATTATTATTATTATTATTATTTTCTATTATAAGATATAAAATTGGTTGACACTCACCAAATCATGGCATTTACACTACACCAATCTATTAAAGTTCGGTTCAACGAATATATAATTTACAATCATGTTACATTTTTCTTATGTGTTTCAAGACTTCTTTCAACTACAATTAGCCAATTCTGCATCCATTGCTCGACTTATACTTCTTTAACTTATACATCATAATCGATATTATCATTCTTAAACCAAAACTAAAATTTCAGTGCTGAGCCCACGTTTATTATATATGAAGACTGGATGACTATACACCACATATGTATATATCGTGATATTTGCATTAATCTTCAACCAAATTACTCGATCTATTATTTTTATAAGAAGAACATAAATCAAACAGTACAACTAATGAAATATAGTAGTTGCTTCAAGTTATATTCCATTAAAATTTAAAATAACATATGAACCTTGTATAAAAAGGAATTGTGTGTATAACAACAGATAGTTACAATTTTGAATATACTTAAAATCTAAACATAAATAGTTACATTTCCGAATATACTGAAAATTTAAACAGTTTAAAATAGAATATATTCACATTGCTATTTTCAAATGAATATAAGTTCAAATTTAATAAAATTTTGAAACACTAATAACAAATTAGTTTTTATATAAATGTAGAAATATTAAATTAAACCAAAAAACCGTGCTAAATGCAGGTTAGAATCTAGTTCGTTCATATTATTTGTATTTTTTTTTCTTTTTGTATTCTTCTTTTATAACACACATGAACGCATAACATGAGATGTTTAGCAAATCAGCATTGGCTTGATGCAATATTTTAACATATGTTTGATCACGCGGCCACTTGAATATGATATATGGCTACTATTTGCTATGATCTTTGACTCATATGTTGTCCACCTTTTTTTATTATTATTTTTTGCTAAGAGTCCACCTTTTATTTATAATTTTAGAACTTTACTCGATTTACTGAAATTGATTTTCTATCCACAATTAGGGAATTTCAATTACTTTTTCAATCCAATAATAATTTACTTTACTGTTACTTTCCATTTGAAAAGAAAAAAAATCCATACATTTATATTGAAAGAGGCATCAATCTAGTAACTTCCTGTTACGCGTTACATCTTAAACAAAACTTCCAACAAAAAACTAACGAAACACGATTAAAATGATCTAACCAAAAGAAACAGAAATAGAGTACAAATTAACATTAAAATAAAGAAGAGTAAATGGTAATTTTTGATCAGTGACCTCGTCCTCTTCGGCTCGGTCCAGACGCTAACCGGAAACTATAGCTCCTCATCAAAGGACGTGGACTGCCTGAGCTGCTCTTCACCTTCATGGCCACCACCGATTGATCTTGACCGTTGATATCTCTTAACGGCTTTGATTGTAGGGCTCTGCAATTAACTCCCCCAAACATCAAAGACGAACCCACCAATAAAAACATCATACACATAACAAACACACTAATCTTCTTCTCCATTTTTATAACTTTTGTTTGCCTTCACTTCTTTCTCTATCTTCTTCTCTCTATACTCTTGTTCTCTCTCTCTTTTGAAATTGAAGAACAATGGCTTCGTGACTTTGCTTTTATATACAAGCTTTTGTGTGTGCGCGTGTGTAAGCAAATAGCATTTGTTCTTGACCAAGAATGTTGGACTATCTCATTTTGTTGTCGCGTTGTCGCGTTTTTCAATATATTTAATTGAATTGGTTAGGTCCAGTTTTATACTATTATTAAGCTAGACAAAACAACGTGTATTCATATTACACGTGAATATCAAATGAGTTTTTCCTAATACCACTGCTTCTCTACAAGAGATGTTGAACTATACGACTTTTATATAGAGGTTGAAAAAACATTTTTATAAGGAAATAAAAAAGTAAGAACTGAAAAATAGTTAGCAAAACGTCGTAGAAAGTAGAATGTTATTGGGTAGTAGGAGACCAATAGGTTTTCTTATTGAAGAAAAAACAATCTTTCGTAAGTGTGAGCTGTTAAATTTTGACTTTTTTGTAGTCGGTTCGAGTTAACCCAACACGGTGTGAAGTCATCAGACACCAAATATGTTACCAGGGAAAAATCTCTTTACATATTAAGAGAATAACAACTTTAGAGAGTGATTTTTAATTAGTATTATATTCTCAGCCTAAATAGTTAATTGACCATTCTTTATTAGAGTATTTAAAATCTGAAACTGCTATTCTTTTTTCCTTTTTTGTAACATGCAACTGCTATTCAACTAACACATTTTCTTGACATTAGAATTTTGTTTTAGTTATTTTACCATATGCTTTGTATCAATTATCTAAGAGCACCGTGAACAGTGCAAGTGCAAGAGACCCTTTTGTGGTCTCTTATTTCTTTAACCCAGAGATTCTTTTTGGGTTTCTTATTTCTTTTTTTTTATTTTTATTTTTTTTTGCTTTTTTTTTTTTTTAAAAAAATAAACCAATTGCGGGCTGATACGTGTCAGTGGGGCCCGCGAACAGTGCAAATGACGGTTCTTATTTAGGGGTTTTAGGGTATCTCTAACCTAACTCCATTTTTTCCTCCATTTTGGAGTAAAAGTGAATATGGAGTAAACATTGCTCCAACCCTACTTCATTTCTCACTCTATAATGGAGTTTACTCCATAAATGGAGTAATCTATTTTTTGTTTGTTCATTGCTCCATTATGGAGTGAGAAATGGAGTAGGGTTGAAGCATTTTTACTCCATAATCACTTTTACTCCATTTTAGAGGAAAAAATGGAGTTTTACATTGGAGATGCTCTTAGTAGCCGTCTCTTGCACTGTTCACGGGTCCCACATATTAGTGGGGCCCGCGAAAAGTGCAAGAGACCCCCTTAAGAGACTGGGTTAATCATGCTCTTATTGGAGTCTCTTAAGTGAGTCTCTTGCACTATTCGCGGGCCCCACTGACATGTGGAGCCCGTGAACAGTGCAAGAGACNTTTTTTTTTTTTTTTTTTAAACAGAAAAAGTAAAAAAAAAATAAAAAAAAAATAAATAAGAAACCCAAGAGGGGTTTAGCGTTAATGATACTCTAATAGAATGGTTCCAGTTATGAAAGCATACATACTTTTGGCGTACTAGTTAGAACACTTAATCTTATAAGATAAATTCTTCTTCTTTGTTAAATGTTCACTGGACTTCTTCATTCTAGCCTACAAGTAATACAATGCACGTACATCAAATATTACAAATTGCTTACCTAATATTTCAAAGAAAAAAGAACTTTAAACAATTTCTTCAGAACACCTAAACTAAGTAGATCAAAAGCGTCGAACAGATTCAATAACCACTATTGCATATAATATCATTTAAATGATTACATAGAAGATCAAGACAATAGAACATGGCTCCATTCATCATTCTGCATCACACGATAACCTATTTATGATACCATATAAGAAGAAATTTACATAAAACAATCACAGCCAATGAGACCATCTTCAATAATTCATTCTATTTTTTCTATCAAAATAGCATAACTCTAAAAATAGAGTTGAATTCTACTTAAATTGTACTATATATTACAGTGGAAAATAGAGGGATGAACAAAAAATAAATAGATTACTCTAAATATAGAGTAAACTATTTTTTTTATTATAAAGAAAAAATAGAATAAAATTAAAACTTTTTTTACTATAAAATCTATTTTAAATTAAAAAATAAAGTAAAGTTAGAAATACTTTAATGAGATTAAAGAAATATAGGGAAGATTTCATGACCTTCCACTGCATATATTTTCTTTAAATTATTTTTCTAAGTTCATTAAGTTCAATAAGTTTCTCATTCATATCTAGTTAGATGATTACAGGTACTGATAATCATTGTTGAATCCAAAAATCATTTTACCAGTGTGAAAAATTAAATATATTATTTAAATATTATATTATATTAATTAATTTTATTATTATACTAATAGGAATAGTGTATAAGTTGCATATTTTTAAGAAATAAAAATTTATGACAATTGAAAATTCGAATGTCTAAATAAATTACAATTTTGAGCTTTACGCTTACTAGAAGCCAAGAAAAAGAAGAAATTGGGTTTTAGGCCCAAAAAATTAAAGAAAAAAAATTAGAACATGATGAAAGAAGAAAATCGAATTGTGGTTAAGAGGATCAAAAGCATATATTTTAAGCAACTGAATTGCTGCTTCTTAATTAAGTAATCTTACATACATATTTATATTATTTTTAAGTGTCAGTGCTCCGTTTCGCTGAATGGGTCTACATTTGCCATCAATGAACATATAACTCCATTTATCATTTAAACTAAGACTGAATAAAATATTCGTAAATTTTGATTCGATTCATTATCTATTTTGATTTGAATCAAAAAAATTCAGATATCCGTGATTCTACGAAGCAAATCAAATATATACTGATATGCAATATCTATAAGAAATAAAGCAAATCACAAATACTAGTATTTTTTATGAATGAATATCATGTATGATCCCTTATATGCATATATTTACATATATTTAAATAATTATATATAAGTTATATAAATATTATATTCTCTATAAGTTTTACAGTATTTTTATTTACTAAATTTATTAAAATATTTATAAGAATTTTAAAAGTAACAAAAAATTACAAAAATATTATTATTTTATATTGTTTTGGGATTTTTAATTATTTTATTTATTTTTACGGATGAAATCGGATATTCGGTCAAAATTTTTTGGATATCCGTAACACCAAATATCTGGATAACTATAAATCGAATCGGTTCGAATAATTGATTATTCGAACAAAATGAATTGAATCATAAATACTTCCAAAAACCAGAATATCCAATTCGTGCCCGCCCCTAATTTAAACAAAAGATCAAGAAAACACAACATGGCTCCATTCATCATTTTGCTTCACACATTAACATCTTTGTAGTCCCATATACCAAAGTTGTGTACGACATTTACATTAAAAAGTCGCATAAACTAATGAGACTAAAGAAACCTAGGTTCAAGAAACCTAGGTTCATCAAAAGCCTCAGTCCATTATTGGAGTAAGTACTTGGAGGGTCGTATGCGAGGAAAACAGCTTAAGAATTCCAACTAGTCCTCCGGTTCTCGCAAAACTCACCGAAGAAGAATCTTTATTCCTTTACTTTGCAGTATCAGAAAGTGTTCTTACCATAGAAGAAAACAACGAAAAAGACCAATTTTACATTAATAAAACTTTACAGACGTTAAAACGCAATATCCACACAAAAAGTTAGCACTCCCTAACATAATTTTAGCTTGAAATTGAGACCATGTTTATAGTCACACTCAATTGTGATCCTCACTTCCTTCCCATTACAAACAATTTACATAACTCGAGTCAATTGTTGATCTATGGTGTTTTTGACATCTTTTATATATATTTTCCAATTGGTTTTCAAGTCTTTATCGAGTCTTTCTAGTCTTTTTCGAGTCATTTCATGTATGGAGTTGCATTAGATGGGAGATGGACAAGTTGGAGCAAAAGAGGTGGAAAAGAGCATAATTCGGAATTTTCTACGTAGCAGTCGAACAAAGCAGCCTAATGGATGTTTCCAATCTGACAGAACACCCGAGCACCTACTCCATCGGTAGAGATATTTAAGAAAGTTTCTAATATTTTGGGATTTTACCTAAGGATCCTCTTTTTCCTCCTGTAGCCGCCAGATACCTGGAATAAATCTTTTCTTATTCTTTTACAGAGAACACATTACTTTTTAGAGAGATTTTTGGCAAAGAAAACTTGTAACCTTGTGAAGGAAAAAAAATCTCTACATCCTTTGGAAAAGATTTCTAAACCCTCTTTGCTTTTTATTAGATTCATACATGCTTTCTTCATCTAATATCTCTGTATTTTCTCTGTTCATGGTTGAGTAGTCAATTGTTAGAGTGTCGAGATCGATGAGCTAAATACAAATAAGGATTATTGTTGTGATTGTCTCCATTCATGATTAAGCTTACTGCATGCAGTAAAATAATTATTTAGTGTTTTAAACTAGGTTTAATCTAGTCATCAAAAGTGCTTAGGTTGCTAGAAATATCATGAATGGGCAACTTGCCCCTAACCATCGAAAGTAGATGTTAGGACAACTTGTCAAAAAATTGAAATTGCTTGATAAAAGATGATATGCCACAACAATGGATCAATGTATATAAATATGTCGAGCTTTATACTTGTTTGAAATTTCTCATTGAATAGTTATTTGGCTCATGCTCGCTTGACATCCGATCTATCGCCCTAGGCTTAACCCTTTTATAATCTGAAACCAAACCAATTCATCTTTGTTTCCGGCTTTATTTTACTTTATTATTTTTACAGTATTCAATTTGTCTTAGCTTGATATTGTTCCCATAGAAATAAAGTGTAAACTAGTCTGCTGGAATTGAATCTCAATTACTACATCTACACTGTTAGCTTGCAGTAGAAAATACACAATTTTAATGTATCAAGTTTTTTGGCGCTGTTGCGACGGAGACAAGCTTCTTACCTTTATTTTTTGGTTATATATTTAGTCTAAGACCTCTAACTTGCTTTACCCTCTTTGTTGCAGCTAATGCTCCAGGTGCATGACCAATAGACATACTCAGAGAAATGCAGCAGGAGAATTTATTACGCTTACCAACCAGGAACTAACAAGGTTAGAAAGAACAAAGCGTCAACATCCGAGGCCGACCAACGCCACAATGGGCAACTACAACAATCAAGAGCAACTCGCTGCTGAGTTGCAACAGATGCAACATCATATGCTTCAGATGGAGCAGACCATCCAAGCTCAGCAGGAAGCTGCTCAAGAAGCTTCTCTACTCACTGCTCAACAGCAGCAAGAACAGACAGAGCAAGTCGCTCCAATAGGACAGAGAAACTGTGAAAACCGAAATTCACACCGTCGATTTTAATGAATGAAAAAATCAAAGAAAACCCTACTTTTCTTGAGATCTGGATTCTCTGCGAAAGCAAACGACAAGTTACCAAACATATGCGAAAAAATAGATAGATTCAAAACGAATCTTAGAAAAATATATCTTATTTCAAATCCGCATAAGAGTGTTGCGATTGTTACAAAAAATTATAAAAGCTTCGTCTGCAAGAGCTGTCAGCGAGTTATCTAGTTCAATCAACCTAAAACCTTAAACCTAATTGAGTCACGGCTCGATAACAAAAGACGAAGAAGACACGAGAAGTTTTTTATTTATTTTGGACTCGACCTTATGAAAAGCTGCCTATGTATCCCTTTTGAGGATCAAGCCGAACGTAGTTCAATTAGAGAGTTGAACAATAGATTGAACTGCTTGGGCGAGTTCGTCTAGTATGAGTGCAAGTCATAGAAACCGAACTTGTCGAAGATAAAACCTAGGGTTTCTAAGTGCTGAGAGTTATATAGTCTAGCAACCATCAAGCTGCTCCCGCTACCATGAGCAGTCCACAAGATAAGCTGAAAATTCTCAACATCATGATGCAACATATGCTCCATAGCCATCAGGTTCAGGTCAAAGCACTGAATCGTGTTACCACATACATCAACACCAGGATGGATAACATGTTGACTGAGCTGAATATAAAATATGATACTTGAGCAACCACATAAGAAAGATTGATGTTCAGCTTGCTCAAATAGCTGAGAGTGTCAAGAGGCAGGAAAGACACTCCCTGGAAAAACTGATAAAAAATCTTAAGTCTGAGAACTGTAATGCAATAGATCTGAGATGGGATAAAGCTGAGGAAAACGAAACAGATCAGCTGTTTGCTGAGACTGCTCTAGGCACAGAAGAAAGAACAGAGCACCCTTCTAGCTTTGAAGTGACTACTCCCGACGAACCAACTGAGACTCCACAGTGCGAGTCTATGTTCCCATTAGTGCGGAGCACCTGGCTGGGTTTAGGAAGATGGTGAGAAGGATTCCTTAAAAGATCTCATGTGAACATGTTTGGAAGATTCGGTCACTGCACATGTTCTTCAAAAATTGCAGAGAAAATCAAGAGGAAATTAAGACGCTCTTTACTGAAGCATTGACACCATTACTGCAAGTATTGCTTAAGGTTGATGATCCTGGAAAGTTTGCTCATTGTAACTCCGGGTCTAGTGTGAATCATGTCTCAAAGGAGATTGTAGACAAGCTGAGAATTGCGGATGTTGAGCCTTCTTAGTTGACTCTGGTTTTTGCAAACTCTTCCACACCAGTCCCTTATGGCACCATTCGCGACCTTCCTGTCCAAGTAGGAGAGTGTGTTCTTCATACTGATTTTCAGGTTGTTGAGATGAGTAAGGATTATGAGATGCCTTTGATTCTTGGAAGGTAATTTATGGCTACAGTGGAGCAATCATTGATATGTCTAATAAGAGAGCCTCCTTCTCCAACAACAAGAAGGTTTTCTACAAGGCTGTCCCCACCAGAACTCCCACACTGCACACCTCTTGCATCTCGGTGGCCAGTGGAAAAAGGCTGAAGGTTGTTCCAAAGAAGAAGCCTGGTGAAAAGAGTGAGATCAAAGAAGTCATGAATGGAGATCCTCACGCATATACCAAGAAGCTCAGTGGGAATGCAAAGATGAATGAAAAAGTTCAGAAGAAAAGGGTCAAGGGTGATCCTACGATGACTTTGATACCTCGCTTGTGTGATGAGAAATCCATTGAGTATAAGGTAAAGTGCAGATGTACCTCTAAACCCTTCTCTAAAGTTAGAGTTACTCTCACACATGATCTGAAAGAGAAAGGAGCGGCTGCTGTGAAAGGGTTGTTGAACAGAGTTTTGAAGCTGAACATGTTTGATTGTGGATCTTGTTTTGGAAAAAGCTCTCCTGCTCATTAGTGGGAGAAAACCCACCGGTAAGTGTAAATATCATTAGAATTTATTTTTGCCTATTTTTAGTTTTAGTTTATTGAGTCTCATGTCAAAAATCAGAAAACGAGGTACTTTAAAATTATGGGTTTCAGAAACGGATCAACCATCCTTCTAAAAGGAGCAGCTTCTTCAGACGGAGATCTTACGACGAAGCACCCAAAACCTATTTCTCAAATTTAATAGAAGTCAAACCTAAACTTTTGTGGAGCGCCAACTCCACTCAGGTAAGTATCTCGATCAAAAATAATTATATTCTTGTTTGCACCTTTTTTTATTTATATTCACACTTGGAATGGTGTGAAGTAAGTCTAGGGGTGGGTTTTCATCGTTTACTAACTTGTTTCTTTCTTTGTTTTTCTTTTGAGTCAATTTTTAGGATCGAATTAGTAAAAACTTTATGGGAATTAAGACCTTATTTTGTGACGTCACTAACCACCTAGTTTTTTAGTTATTTTATTCAGAGATCTTAGCAGTGACGAAAGACATACGTTTGGACCTGGAACACTCTGACATTATCTCATTTAGTTGCTCTAGAAGATTTCGGCTTGTTGAGGTTACACCAGAAGACTTAGCTCCAATTAACTTGAACCTAATCTTGATTGCAATTCTTCTTGTTATGGACATTATATCAGGGAAATGAGATCACATTCATGACTTCTTATTCTTTTCTATCTATCTCGCTGATTCTGAGTGGCTAGCTCATTTTTAGCTAGTTCCCACCATGCACCTTAACCTTTATTTTACCTTCATGCGTTTGTTTTTAGTGTTATATGTGCAGACATATGCAAAAAGGTCGGAAAGGAAAGGATCGATGAGCTAAATACAAATAAAGATTATTGTTGTGATTGTCTCCATTCATGATTAAGCTTACTGGATGCAGTAAACTAATTATTTAGTGTTTTAAACTAGGTTTAATCTAGTCATCAAAAGTGCTTAGGTTGCTAGAAATATCATGAATGGGCAACTTGCCCCTAACCATCGAAAGTAGATGTTAGGACAACTTGTGAACAAATTGAAATTGCTTGATAAAAGATGATATGCCACAACAATGGATCGATGTATATGTGTATGTCGAGCTTTATACTTGTTTGAAATTGCTCATTGAATAGTTATTTGGCTCATGCTCGCTTGACATCCGATCTATCGCCCTAGGCTTAACCCTTTTATAATCTGAAACCAAACCAATTCATCTTTGTTTCCGGCTTTATTTTACTTTATTATTTTTACAGTATTCAATTTGTCTTAGCTTGATATTGTTCTCATAGAAATAAAGTGTAAACTAGTCTGCTGGAATTGAATCTCAATTACTACATCTACACTGTTAGCTTCCAGTAGAAAATACACAATTTTAATGTATCAAGTTTTTTGGCGCTGTTGCGACGGAGACCAGCTTCTTACCTTTATTTTTTGGTTATATATTTAGTCTAAGACCTCTAACTAGCTTTACCCTCTTTGTTGCAGCTAATGCTCCAGGTGCATGACCAATAGACATACTCAGAGAAATGCAGCAGGAGAATTTATTACGCTTACCAACCAGGAACTAACAAGGTTAGAAAGAACAAAGCGTCAACATCTGAGGCCGACCAACGCCACAATGGGCAACTACAACAATCAAGAGCAACTCGCTGCTGAGTTGCAAAAGATGCAATATCATATGCTTCAGATGCAGCAGACCATCCAAGCTCAGCAGGAAGCTGCTCAAGAAGCTTCTCTACTCACTGCTCAACAGCAGCAAGAACAGACAGAGCAAGTCGCTCCAATAGGACAGAGAAACTGTGAAAACCGAAATTCACACCGTCGATTTTAATGAATGAAAAAAGCAAAGAAAACCCTACTTTTCTTGAGATCTGGATTCTCTGCGAAAGCAAACGACAAGTTACCAAACATATGCGAAAAAATAGATAGATTCAAAACGAATCTTAGAAAAATATATCTTATTTCAAATCCGCATAAGAGTGTTGCGATTGTTACAAAAAATTATAAAAGCTTCGTCTGCAAGAGCTGTCAGCGAGTTATCTAGTTCAAGCAACCTAAAACCTTAAACCTAATTGAGTCACGGCTCGATAACAAAAGACGAAGAAGACACGAGAAGTTTTTTTTTTTAATTTTGGACTCGACCTTATGAAAAGCTGCCTATGTATCCCTTTTGAGGATCAAGCCGTACGTAGTTCAATTAGAGAGTTGAACAATAGATTGAACTGCCTGGGCGAGTTCGTCTAGTATGAGTGCAAGTCATAGAAACCGAACTTGTCAAAGATAAAACCTAGGATTTCTAAGTGCTGAGAGTTATATAGTCTAGCAACCATCAAGCTGCTCCCGCTACCATGAGCAGTCCACAAGATAAGCTGAAAATTCACAACATCATGATGCAACATATGCTCCATAGCCATCAGGTTCAGGTCAAAGCACTGAATCATGTTACCACATACATCAACACCAGGATGGATAACATGTTGACTGAGCTGAATATAAAATATGATACTTGAGCAACCACATAAGAAAGATTGATGTTCAGCTTGCTCAAATAGCTGAGAGTGTCAAGAGGCAGGAAAGACACTCCCTGGAAAAACTGATAGAAATCTTAAGTCTGAGAACTGTAATGCAATAGATCTGAGATGGGATAAAGCTGAGGAAAACGAAATGGAGCAGCTGTTTGCTGAGACTGCTCTAGGCACATAAGAAAGAACAGAGCACCCTTCTAGCTTTGAAGTGACTACTCCCGACGAACCAACTGAGACTCCACAGTGCGAGTCTATGTTCCCATTAGTGCGGAGCACCTGGCTGGGTTTAGGAAGATGGTGAGAAGGATTCATTAAAAGATCTCATGTGAACATGTTTGGAAGATTCGGCCACTGCACATGTTCTTCAAAAATTGCAGAGAAAATCAAGAGGAAATTAAGACGCTCTTTACTGAAGCATTGACACCATAACTGCAGGTATTGCTTAAGGTTGATGATCCTGGAAAGTTTTCTCATTGTAACTCCGGGTCTAGTGTGAATCATGTCTCAAAGGAGATTGTAGACGAGCTGAGTATTGCGGATGTTGAGCCTTCTTAGTTGACTCTGGTTTTTGCAAACTCTTCCACACCAGTCCCTTATGGCACCATTCGCGACCTTCCTGTCCATGTAGGAGAGTGTGTTCTTCATACTGATTTTCAGGTTGTTGAGATGAGTAAGGATTATGAGATGCCTTTGATTCTTGGAAGGTAATTTATGGCTACAGTGGAGCAATCATTGATATGTCTAATAAGAGAGCCTCCTTCTCCAACATCAACAAGATGGTTTTCTACAAGGCTGTCCCCACCAGAACTCCCACACTGCACACCTCTTGCATCTCGGTAGCCAGTGGAAAAAGGCTGAAGGTTGTTTCAAAGAAGAAGCCTGGTGAAAAGAGTGAGATCAAAGAAGTCATGGATGGAGATCCTCACGCATATACCAAGAAGCTCAGTGGGAATGCAAAGATGAATGAAAAAGTTCAGAAGAAAAGGGTCAAGGGTGATCCTACGATGACTTTGATACCTCGCTTGTGTGATGAGAAATCCATTGAGTATAAGGTAAAGTGCAGATGTACCTCTAAACCCTTCTCTAAAGTTAGAGTTACTCTCACACATGATCTGAAAGAGAAAGGAGAAGCTGCTGTGAAAGGGTTGTTGAATAGAGTTTTGAAGCTGAACATGTTTGATTGTGGATCTTGTTTTGGAAAAAGCCCTCATGCTCATTAGTGGGAGGAAACCCACCAGTAAGTGTAAATATCATTAGAATTTATTTTTGCCTATTTTTAGTTTTAGTTTATTGAGTCTCATGTCAACAATCAGAAAACGAGGTACTTTAAAATTATGGGTTTCAGAAACGGATCAACCATCCTTCTAAAAGGAGCAGCTTCTTCAGACGGAGATCTTACGGTGAAGCACCAAAACCTATTTCTCAATTTAATAGAAGTCAAACCTAAACTTTTGTGGAGCGCCAACTCCACTCAGGTAAGTATCTCGATCAAAAATAATTATATTCTTGTTTGCACCTTTTTTTTATTTATATTCACACTTGGAATGGTGTGAAGTAAGTCTAGGGGTGGGTTTTCATCGTTTACTAACTTGTTTCTTTCTTTGTTTTTCTTTTGAGTCAATTTTTAGGATCAAATTAGTCAAAACTGTATGGGAATTAAGACCTTATTTTGTGACGTCACTAACCACCTAGTTTTTTAGTTATTTTATTCAGAGATCTTAGCAGTGACGAAAGACATACATTTGGACCTGGAACACTCTGACATTATCTCATTTAGTTGCTCTAGAAGATTTTGGCTTGTTGAGGTTACACCAGAAGACTTAGCTCCAATTAACTTGAACCTAATCTTGGTTGCAATTCTTCTTGTTATGGAAATTATATCAGGGAAATGAGATCACATTCATGACTTCTTATTCTTTTCTATCTATCTTGCTGATTCTGAGTGGCTAGCTCATTTTTAGCTAGTTCCCACCATGCACCTTAACCTTTATTTTACCTTCATGCGTTTGTTTTTAGTGTTATATGTGCAGACATATGCAAAAAGGTCGGAAAGGAAAGGATCGATGCAGCCTCTTACTCGTTATTGCTGCAATAAATTAGACCAGTTGAGGAGAGCATGCAAGACTAAGGGGAACAACCAGTGAACCGCAAGAAGAGCATGGTGTTGAACAAGAATGATTGAGCAATCAGAACCACCAGTGGCACATCAGAATCATCATGTATTACCTCCTTATTCGTCACATCATGTATTACCTCCTTTTAGTCTTCAAAAAAAAAGAGAATAATGTGATGGAGAAGGAGAAGAAATAAAAGGAAACATAGAGTCCCTGGGAAGGTTGAGCAAAATAATGGGTACCGAGTTGAAAGAAAGAAGAGCATGCGGATAATAAGAGCAGTTGCTCCAGAGAAAGCAAAAACGAGTAGAGGCGGTGGACATCAATGGATCTATCCCCTCTTGCCATTTTGCGCGATATCCTGCATCGTCTACAAATAAATGGTAGCCCCTAAATACTCTTACCTCCACCAGCAAATAACATGTTTAATACGTAGAACCGTCAACCCTGAACGATGCATGTGATGAGAAGCTCAAACTACTCTTAATTGAATGTAAGGAGCTTTGTCTGGAAAGTGTCGATTTTGTAGGTTTGAGATATAGAATATGAAGCTGATCTTGAATAGTGGTCAACAGGGTTTTGGTAAGGATGTGTTGTCCTAGTTTTACAGCTTGTATGGTTCATAGATTTGTGGTTAAAGTATGGTTGCTAAGAATAGGAGAGTTCCCACACTTTCAAACCTTTGTCCATGTTCTTGATACTTGACATTATTTAAGGACAAACAAAGATCTAAGTCTGGGGGAATTGATATATAGTGTTTTTGACATCTTGTACATATGTTTTACAATTGGTTTTCAAGTCTTTATCGAGTCTTCCTAGTCCTTTTTGAGTCATTTCAGGTTTGGAATTGCATTGGATGGAAGATGGACCAGTTGAAGCAAAAGAGGCAGAAAAGAGTACAATTTGGTGTTTTCTGCCTAGCAGTCTGACATAGTAGCCTGATGGGTGTTACCGATCTGACGGAGCACCCAAGTGCAGTATATCTTTCATTATTCTTTTACAGAGAACACATTACTTTTTAGAGAGATTTTTGGGAGAGAAAACTTGTAACCTTGTGAAGGGAGAATAATCTCTACATCCTTAGGAGAAGATTTCTAAACCCTCTTTGCTTTTTTTATTATTGATTCAGACATGTTTTCTTCATCTAATATCTCTGTATTTTCTCTGTTCATGATTGAGTTGTCAAATTGTTAGGTCTAGGGTGTTAGGGTGTTGAGATAATGAGCTAAATACAAATACAAATTATTGTTGTGATTTTTTCCATTCATGATTAAGCTTACTGCCTGCATTAAAGTAATTATTTAGTGTTTGAAACTAGGTTTAATCTAATCATCAAAAGTGTTTAGGTTGCTAGAAACAACATGACTGGAGAACTTGTCCCTAACCAAAAAGGTAGATGTTAGGGCAACTTGTAAAAAAATTGAATATAAGCTTAATGCTTGTCTTCATATTCTAATCCAAACAACAATTTAAGTGTTATATTTGCTTGATAAAAGGTGAGATGCCAAGACAATGGATCGATCTATATGTGTATTTCGAGTTCTAGACTTTTTTTTGAAATTGCTCATTGAATAGTTATTTGGCTCATGCTCGCTTGACATCCGATCCATCACCTTAGGCTTAGTCCTTTTATAATCTGAAACCAAACCAATTCATCTTTGTTTCCTGCTTTATTTTTCTTTCTTATTTTTACACCATTCGATTTGTCTTAACATTATATTATTCCCATAGAAATAAAGTGTAGACTGGTCCTCTGGAATTGAATCTCAATTATTACATCTACATTGTTAGCTTGTAGTAGAAAATACACAATTTTAGTGTTCAATCGTAAAATCTAGAAAAATGGGAAGTTGAGTTTAGAGAATACGACATCGGTTATCGAACGAGAACCTGCACCAAGTCACAAGTACTCACCAACCTCCTAATGGAATTCCCAATGGTAGGGGACACAGAAAAAAAACATGAATTCAATCTGGAACATATACGTCGACGGATACTCGTCTAAACAAGGTTTTAGAATTGGAATTTGCCTTAATTTCCCCACCAGAGAAATCTTAGAGCAATCATTTTGATTAACTTTTCATGCGTCCAATAACGAAACAGAGTATGAAGCGCTTATTGTTGGATTATGGCTAACTCATGAGCTTAAAATACAAAATATACACAAATACTGTACCTCTCATCTTGTCAAAAATCAGTTTAGCGAAGAATACAAGGCAAGAGATGAGAGAATAAATTCATATATAAAAATAGTCCAACATCTCGCTAAGAATTTTGACCAGTTTGCTCTCACACGAATCTCTTGAGGGAAAAACGTCCATGCCGTTGTATTGGGTGCTCTAGCATCAAACTCTGATCCGGGTCTCAAATGAGTAATCATTATTGGATTCATTGAGAATACTAGCATAGAGCAGCCCAGCGTCACGAACCTGATCATCTCTCAAGAAGACATTGATTTTTACGATGAGGAAAATCTAGCACCACTTGAATTCGGTTGTGGAAAACAATGGTTAGAAGCCATTAATTCATACATCGTTGATAGGGACCTTTCAACTGACAAATGAAAAGCCCCCAAAATTAAAGCTTAAGCTGCCATATATGTCACTACTTTTGAAAAAAAAGTCCAGCACTAAGAAAACACATTTTGACTTAATGTCTAGCAAACGGGGAAACAACGATCTACAATATGTCTAGAAATGTCAGAGACAACCAAGTATAGTCTTGATGAGATTTGACAACAACTCCTAGAAAGACTTCCACATTACTAGAGACAGAAATCATACGATAAGTCTTCAAGAGAAAACTACACCAAACAACCAAATAGTTCTCCAAAAAACAACTATTGAATTCAATTATCAGTAACTCAATCGTATGAACTCTCAAAGTAAGAACAAGAACTCTTTATTAATAATCTCACTTAAAGAAAATTCACTCAAAAACTTTAAGCTTTAATTCACAATCTCTTAATCTATGCAATACTCTTGCATCTCTATATATATATATATAAAAGTCCTAAACTCATTAGGTAAACCACACTTTAGATATTTCCTTTTATCGACAGTAATAGGAATCTTGGTTCTCAAGTTAACTTAGAGCTTATTTCAACATTCTCCCATTTAAGCTCAAAGTTCTTCGCCTTCAAATCTTGTAACCCGATGAAACCCCTCAGTTCCATAAAGCGTATCCTTCCCAAAGCCTTCGTGAGTATATCTGCCTTTTGTTTTGTTCCTGGAACATGTTCCACTTCCACTAATCCTTTCTCGACACATTCCCGTATAAAATGATATCTCGTTAGTATATGTTTGCTCTTCCCGTGAAACACTGGATTTTTAGTTAAAGCTATGGACGACTGATTGTCGATCCTAATCACAACTTTCTTCCATTCGAAACCCATAATTTCTCCGAGTAGATCGTGTAGCCATATTGCTTGACGATCTGCTTCTGTTCCGGCCATAAACTCGGCTTCACATGATGACAACGCGACTGTCTCTTGCTTTGTTGAACACCAAGTGATCAGACTTTCACCAAGATAAAAAATATGACCAGTCGTGCTTCTCCCATCACCCGTATCAACATTGTGGCTGCTGTCACTATAGCCAATAAGCCTTGGAACACTTTCTCTTGATCGGTTGAAAACTAGACTGAGTGTGACAGTCCCTTGTAGGTATCGGAGGCACTGCTTCATAGCGATTGCGTGGGATTCTCGAGGACTTTGCATGTATCTGCTCAACACTCCAACACAATATGCATATCCGGTCTGGTATGTAAAAGATATCGCAGACAGCCCACGTTCTTTCTATACCAGGTTGCATCGACTTCTTTCTCGTGCTCTGCTTTTGATAATTTCACTCCGGCATCCATGGGAGTGCCCAAGGATCTAGTGAAGATTTTGTGTTGTACTCATAGTACATACCAAATTGATCCCAAGGAGGGGAGACATTCCGTGAAATTCAAAGAAGCTTGGTGAAGCAGAAGAGAGAGCAATGGCAAGGAAAAAGCCAAGATCAAGGAAGAAAATACCGGCGAATGGAAGACATTTGCGAAGTGAGAAGCAAATGGTGGTAGCAGTGCCAAATGATGAAGGTGGATACCAACATCTTCAGCAGCTACAGATGGTGGCAGAAGTACCAAATGGTGGCAGAAGAAGTTTAATAACAAATGACGATGTCGAGATTGAGAGAAAGAGCAAATGGTGAAGTCAAATGGTGGTATCCATAGTAAAAAAAAAAAAAAAAAACAGAAGCTAGAAGCAGATGGCGGCATCAACCACAAGAGATCAAGGAGCAGATCAAGAAAGCCGCGTGAAGCAAGTAAACCGGAAGTATGCAAGAAAGAATTAAAGAAGAAGAATAAGAGGAAAATATGGTAGAAGACGAAGTCAAGAAGCAGTTAGGAACAAGCTGAAGAAAATTCAAAAGGTGGTAGCAGAAGCTGGTAGTGCCTTGTGAATTGGGGGACGGATTCATTTAAGGAGGGAAGAGAATGTAATGATCCTGTTCTAGGGATAGAAAGTCAACCAAAGTCAACGGACGTGGATCAAGCCAACCAAGTGTGGTCAAGATACAAGAAGACATGGATAGAGGTTCGGTGGAATTATCTTGAAGAATGGTTGAGTCAGAATGGAGTCTAGCCGAGACAAATGGGAGATGGTCGATAGAAGTTCTAGGGATGGTCTAGATGGAGGTTTAGCATCGCGTGGGAGCCAAATAAGACTATTTTGATTCCAGGAGCATGGAGATAAATCTAGTATCAACCTAGAAGCCATATTGAGGTGTTTGAAGACATTCAAGGGAGTATGGTCAAGGCAGAACCAGGAAAGTACCAAGATGGTCCGGAAGAAGGCAATTTTGGCCGATATGGTCAACATGAGCTAACCAAGAGCTAAGGAAGCCAAATCAAGATGTGCAAACATGGTCAAGGAGCTTAGAAGATCATTTTGAGCAATCCCTCAACTTTTGGAAGTGGTCAACCCAAAAGTCAAAGTCAACAAAAGTCCAAGGAGAGAGAAAGTACCATATTGGTTCACATAAGCTATCCGAGCATCCACTAGGAGTGTGCCACGTGGAGGGGACCAATTTTCATCATTTCTGGAGGTGATGTAGAATAAATTAAGGAGTCATTTGGTGAAAGAATGAGCAAAAGATATCTAGAGAGGGAGAAAACATGGAGATACTTTTTGTACCCAAAATGGGCTTAAAATGACAATTTTGGTGAAGAGAAGAAGTGTTGTGGAAACATGTCAGGCAAGGAGGAGGACATGCATTGGCTCTTCTACAGCACATGGAGGTATAGGAAACCTGAGGGAACAAGCCTAAGTCCTAGAGTTGGTATGTGTTCTCCTTTGAAGCCATTTTGAAGCTAAAAAGTGGTGTGTTGGCAAAATGACTTCGGGAGCAAGTTTGGAGCTGAGATTTTGCACACTGAATTAAGGAAAGAAGGTGGTATTTCTTCCAGAAGATGGGATGTAAAGGAGATGATTCAATGTATTTGCATGCATGCAAGATTTTGGAGCATAAAATGAAGACATGTGTCCACCCATGAAGATTGTGTTCACACTCCATTCTCTGGCTATAAATAGGACCCTTATGTCTCATTTGTAAAGGTTTAAGCACCCCTGAACTCTCTCTCTCAGAGGATCTTGTGGTTGCTTCTTGAGAGAGAAAGTGATCAAAACCGATAAAATTTTATTAAGTGAGTGAGGTGAGTGTGGAGGCTTTTTGCGTGTGATATCCTTAGTCTAGGAGGTGTTGTGGTGTGCTAGGAGAGATGGTAAGACCTTTAATTCGTGGTTTAGAGGTTTCATTTCTCTTTTAACTTTTAGCCTCTTTTTGATCGGTTTTGGTGTAACCCTTAGGTCTTTAGCTTTTGGAGCTGCTTTCCGGTTTGTAAAGACCTAGGTGGGTTCCCTGTGTGTGTGTGTGTGTGTTGAGTGTGCTTAACCGTGTGTGGTTACAGGTGAAGAGCTTAGACCAATGCGGGTTTTGAAGCTAAACCGCTTTTCGGTTTGTGTGTGTGAGTGTGGGGAGTTGGTAAACCCCATGCATGTGTGTTTTGATGTGTTTAAAGCATTGTGAGTTAGGTTGCTAGATTGTATGCTAGAACCGTGAGCTAGGTTATTAGTATGTGTATGCATGAGGTGGTTATCACCATTTGTAATACCTCCGAACCATCCTAGGCCGGACTAACCCGAACGACCCGGAGATGCCACAAGAATAGCTCGTCGGAGCGGATCGACCAAGAGTCCAAACGAATTCGATCCCTCGACCAACCCGTCCCGGGGAGCTATGTCCTTGAAGACCATGGCCTAAGGCTTCACAACCCGTACCACGGTCGTCGAGTTGTGTCGACCCGGACTAGGTCTATATCATTCAGCAAAACAACAACGAATATAAAATATACATTTTATTAATAGTAGATGGAAAGCGTCCAAAATACATTACAAAGGTTCAAAGTTTGTGCGCACGGCCTAATGCCAAAAGAAAAAGGAAAATAATTATACATTCGGAAGCTAATCCTTGTATATGCTACAGCCACTTGAAATCTACACCGGTCTCCTAACGTTCCACCCCCCTCTCCTACTATGCAGGTAACCAGTAGGTGGGAAGCTTAGAGGGACGCAGAACGTTAGGAGACCGGTGTAGATTTCAAGTGGCTGTAGCATATACAAGGACTAGCTTCCAAATGTATAATTATTTTCCTTTTTCTTTTGGCATTAGGCCATGCGCACAAACTCTGAACCTTTATAATGTATTTTGAACGCTTTCCATCTACTATTAATAAAATGAATATTTTATATTCGTTGTTGTTGTGCTGAATGATATAGACCTAGTCCGGGTCGACACAACTCGACGACCGTGGTATGGGTTGTTAAGCCCTAGGCCATGGTCTTCGAGGACATAGCTCCCCGGGACGGGTTGGTCGAGGGATCAAATTCGTTCGGACTCTTGGTCGATCCGCTCCAACGAGCTATTCTTGTGGCATCTCCGGGTCATTCGGGTTAGTCCGGCCTAGGACGGTTCGGGGGTTTGACATACTACGAGTACTACTACTCGCCATTGCCGTCAGAGTCACCACCAGTCAACCAAGAAGTCGGACTCGAAGCAAGAAAGGTGAACATGGGAGTTCAGCAAGAGATTGGAGGAGAAGCTCAGATGATGGAAGGTACTCAGAACAGAGTGATCAGGGCGAGTGGAGAGCCATCGCAGTATGCTGTGCTGACGCATGCCTCAAGCAACGACCCATTTCCTGAAGATTGTACTCTGTGTGGGATGAATGATCATCACGGTCGAGAGTGTACAAGAATCAGGAGTCAGCCGGATCTGAGTCACTTTGCGATATGCACTTTGTGTGCAGGGAGTGGACACTTTGCTGTGGATTGCCCAAGGCCCAAGGTAACCAGAGCCGTACCCACTCCTGCCGTCCCTCCAGCCAGCCCTGCTCGATCAGCTTCATCTGCAACGAGAGGATCAAACCATAGAAACCGTAACCTTTCTAGGAACCCTCGTCGTTGAGCTCGTTGGAGCTGAGGTAAGTGGGTTCTGATCCTTCTCTTTGCATGTGTGATTGCATTGAGTAGTTGCATTGCATTTGTTTTGTTGCATTGCATTGAGTAGTTTCATTGCATTTGTGTTGTTGCATGCTTTAGAGGTGCTAAGTGCATGTAGTCTAGATGTTGTGTGTGTGTCGCATTAAGGTTTGAGGCTGAGCTCCCTCATGCTTACTTTGAGTTGTGTGCATCTAGACTGGAAATTGTAATATTGCATTGTTTAGTTGCAATTGCTAGGTTGCTTTATTATCATTGCATTGTGGTGTTGTGTGTGCAACCTTGTTGTGTGAAGTGTTGTGGACTGTGTGTCCGGGTAGCAAGTGTAGTCTAGAGTGTGTAGACCTTGCTAGGATGTGGTAGTGAACCTCGCTTTAGGGATTCTTGTTGAGATTAGAATGTGTGAACCCTAGAGTTTAGGTAACCGACCCTTATTTATAGCCATTGATGTGTTGTGAATGAGTGTGGTGTCGGAAGGACACGAACCATGTCATGGGTGTTTGGAAGAACTTGTGTTTGCAACTGGAACCAGAGGCGACTGTAGTGAAGACCAACAGCGAGTGTGCTCGGGTCCAGAGTCGTTAGTATGAGGGTTCAGAGTCATCAGAGGTGTGCGGACACGGAACGATTGATCGGGTGGATCATGAGTTAGAGACAGCATTGATGGAAGTTAGTGAAGCATGGCAAAATCTTTGAGTCATCAATGTGTGCTCATCCAAGGCATGTTGTGGAGAACCAGAGTGAGTGGTGGTATTTGAATTTGAAGAACTCAAGGAGCATTGGAGGCATCAGTGGGTGCAAATGGTAGAGTTGCCAGTGATGGTAATGCGGAAGGTAAGAAGACCTGAGCATATCCAAGGAAGTGGTATGTGGAGATATCATGGAAAGGTATGGAGTGCTTAAGGCATATGGTGATATCCCGGAGAAGTACGGGATCAGACTGAAGATGAAGCGCTTATTGTTGGATTATGGCTAACTCATGAGCTCAAAATACAAAATATACACAAATACTGCACTTCTCATCTTGTCAAAAATCAGTTTAGCGAAGAATACGAGGCAAGAGATGAGAGAATAAATTCATATCTAAAAATAGTCCAACATCTCCCTAAGAATTTTGACCAGTTTGCTCTCACACGAATCTCTTGAGGGAAAAACGTCCAGGCCGTTGTATTGGGTGCTCTAGCATCAAACTCTGATCCGGGTCTCAAATGAGTAATCATTATTGGATTCATTGAGAATCCTAGCATAGAGCAGCCCAGCGTCACGAACCTGATCATCTCTCAAGAAGACATCGATTTTTACGGTGAGGAAAATCTAGCACCACTTGAATTCGGTTGTGGGTTAGAAGCCATTAATTCATACATCGTTGATAGGGAACTTTCAACTGACAAATGAAAAGCCCCCAAAATTAAAGCTTAAGCTGCCATATATGTCACTACTTTTGAAAAAAAGTCCAGCACTAAGAAAACACATTTTGACTTAATGTCTAGCAAACGGGGAAACAACGATCTACAATATGTCTAGAAATGTCAGAGACAACCAAGTATAGTCTTGATGAGATTTGACAACAACTCCTAGAAAGACTTCCACATTACTAGAGACAGAAATCATACGATAAGTCTTCAAGATAAAACTACACGAAACAACCAAATAGTTCTCCAAAAAACAACTATTGAATTCAATTATCAGTAACTCAATCGTATGAACTCTCAAAGTAAGAACAAGAACTCTTTATTAATAATCTCACTTAAAGAAAATTCACTCAAAAACTTTAAGCTTTAATTCACAATCTCTTAATCTATGCAATACTCTTGCATCTCTATATATAGATATATAAAAGTCCTAAACTCATTAGGTAAACCACACTTTAGATATTTCCTTTTATCGACAGTAATAGGAATCTTGGTTCTCAAGTTAACTTAGAGCTTATTTCAACATTCTCCCATTTAAGCTCAAAGTTCTTCGCCTTCAAATCTTGTAACCCGATGAAACCCCTCAGTTCCATAAAGCGTATCCTTCCCAAAGCCTTCGTGAGTATATCTGCCTTTTGTTCTGTTCCTGGAACATGTTCCACTTCCACTAATCCTTTCTCGAAACATTCCCGTATAAAATGATATCTCGTTAGTATATGTTTGCTCTTCCCGTGAAACACTGGATTTTTATTTAAAGCTATGGACGACTGATTGTCGATCCTAATCACAACTTTCTTCCATTCGAAACCCATAATTTCTCCGAGTAGATGGTGTAGCCATATTGCTTGACGATCTGCTTCTGTTCCGGCCATAAACTCGGCTTCACATGATGACAACGCGACTGTCTCTTGCTTTGTTGAACACCAAGTGATCAGACTTTCACCAAGATAAAAAATATGACCAGTCGTGCTTCTCTCATCATCCGTATCAACATTGTGGCTGCTGTCACTATAGCTAATAAGCCTTGGAACACTTTCTCTTGATCGGTTGAAAACTAGACCGAGTGTGACAGTCCCTTGTAGGTATCGGAGGCACTGCTTCATAGCGATTGCGTGGGATTCTCGAGGACTTTGCATGTATCTGCTCAACACTCCAACACAATATGACATATCCGGTCTGGTATGTAAAAGATATCGCAGACAGCCCACGTTCTTTCTATACCAGGTTGCATCGACTTCTTTCTCGTGCTCTGCTTTTGATAATTTCACTCCGGCATCCATGGGAGTGCCCAAGGATCTAGTGAAGATTTGGTGTTGTACTCATAGTACATACCAAATTGATCCCAAGGAGGAGAGACATTCCGTGAAATTCAAAGAAGCTTGGTGAAGCAGAAGAGAGAGCAATGGCAAGGAAAAAGCCAAGATCAAGGAAGAAAATACCGGCGAATGGAAGACATTTGCGAAGTGAGAAGCAAATGGTGGTAGCAGTGCCAAATGATGAAGGTGGATACCGACATCTTCAGCAGCTACAGATGGTGGCAGAAGAAGTTTAATAACAGATGACGATGTCGAGATTGAGAGAAAGAGCAAATGGTGAAGTCAAATGGTGGTATCCATAATAAAAAAAAAAAAAAACAGAAGCTAGAAGCAGATGGCGGCATCAACCACAAGAGATCAAGGAGCAGATCAAGAAAGCCGCGTGAAGCAAGTAAACCGGAAGTATGCAAGAAAGAATCAAAGAAGAAGAATAAGAGGAAAATATGGTAGAAGACGAAGTCAAGAAGCAGTTAGGAACAAGCTGAAGAAAATTCAAAAGGTGGTAGCAGAAGCTGGTAATGCCTTGTGAATTGGGGGACAGATTCATTTAAGGAGGGAAGAGAATGTAATGATCCTGTTCTAGGGATAGAAAGTCAACCAAAGTCAACGGACGTGGATCAAGCCAACCAAGTGTGGTCAAGATACAAGAAGACATGGATAGAGGTTCGGTGGAAGCATCTTGAAGAATGGTCGAGTCAGAATGGAGTCTAGCCGAGACAAATGGGAGATGGTCGATAGAAGTTCTAGGGATGGTCTAGATGGAGGTTTAGCATCGCGTGGGAGCCAAAGAAGACTATTTTGATTCCAGGAGCATGGAGATAAATCTAGGATCAACCTAGAAGCCATATTGAGGTGTTTGAAGACATTCAAGGGAGTTTGGTCAAGGCAGAACCAGGAAAGTACCAAGATGGTCCGGAAGAAGGCAATTTTGGCCGATTTGGTCAACATGAGCTAACCAAGAGCTAAGGAAGCCAAATCAAGATGTGCAAACATGGTCAAGGAGATTAAAAGATCATTTTGTGCAATCCCTCAACTTTTGGAAGTGGTCAACCCAAAAGTCAAAGTCAACAAAAGTCCAAGGAGAGAGAAAGTACCATATTGGTCCACATAAGCTATCCGAGCATCCACTAGGAGTGTGCCACGTGGAGGGGACCAATTTTCATCATTTCTGGAGGTGATGTAGAATAATTTAAGGAGTCATTTGGTGAAAGAATCATGAGCAAAAGATATCTAGAGAGGGAGAAAACATGGAGATACTTTTTGTACCCAAAATGGGCTTAAAATGACAATTTTGGTGAAGAGAAGAAGTGTTGTGGAAACATGTCAGGCACGGAGGAGGACATGCATTGGCTCTTCTACAGCACATGGAGGTATAGGAAACCTGAGGGAACAAGCCTAAGTCCTAGAGTTTGTATGTGTTCTCCTTTGAAGCCATTTTGAAGCTAAAAAGTGGTGTGTTGGCAAAATAACTTCGGGATCAAGTTTGGAGCTGAGATTTCGCACACTGAATTAAGGAAAGAAGGTGGTATTTCTTCCAGAAGATGGGACGTAAAGGAGATGATTCAATGTATTTTCATGCATGCAAGATTTTGGAGCATAAAATGAAGACATGTGTCCACCCATGAAGATTGTGTTCACACTCCATTCTCTGGCTATAAATAGGACCCTTATGTCTCATTTGTAAAGGTTTAAGCACTCCTGAACTCTCTCTCTCAGACGATCTTGTGGTTGCTTCTTGAGAGAGAAAGTGACCAAAATCGATAAAATTTTATTAAGTGAGTGAGGTGAGTGTGGAGGCTTTTTGCGTGTGATATCCTTAGTCTAGGAGGTGTTGTGGTGTGCTAGGAGAGATGGTAAGACCTTTAATTTGTGGTTTAGTGGTTTCATTTCTATTTTAGCTTTTAGCCTCTTTTTGATCGGTTTTGGTGTAACCCTTAGGTCTTAAGCTTTTGGAGCTGCTTTCAGGTTTGTAAAGACCTAGGTGGGTTCCCTGTGTGTGTGTGTGTGTTGAGTGTGCTTAACCGTGTGTGGTTACAGGTGAAGAGCTTAGACCAAGGCGGGTTTTGAAGCTAAACCGCTTTGCGGTTTGTGTGTGTGAGTGTGGGGAGTTGGTAAACCCCATGCATGTGTGTTTTGATGTGTTTAAAGCATTGTGAGTTAGGTTGCTAGATTGTATGCTAGAACCGTGAGCTAGGTTATTAGTATGTGTATGCATGAGGTGGTTATCACCATTTGTAATACCTCCGAATTATCCTAGGCCGGACTAACCTGAACGACCCGGAGATGCCACAAGAATAGCTCGTCGGAGCGGATCGACCAAGAGTCCAAACGAATTCGATCCCTCGACCAACCCGTCCCGGGGAGCTATGTCCTTGAAGACCATGGCCTAAGGCTTCACAACCCGTACCACGGTCATCGAGTTGTGTCGACGCGGACTAGGTCTATATCATTCAGCAAAAAACAACAACGAATATAAAATATTCATTTTATTAATAGTAGATGGAAAGCGTTTAAAATACATTACAAAGGTTCAAAGTTTGTGCGCACGGCCTAATGCCAAAAGAAAAAGGAAAATAATTATACATTCGGAAGCTAATCCTTGTATATGCTACAGCCACTTGAAATCTACACCGGTCTCCTAACGTTCCGCCCCCCCTCTCCTACTATGCAGGTAACCAGTAGGTGGGAAGCTTAGAGGGACGCAGAACGTTAGGAGACCGGTGTAGATTTCAAGTGGCTGTAGCATATACAAGGACTAGCTTCCGAATGTATAATTATTTTCCTTTTTCTTTTGGCATTAGGCCGTGCGCACAAACTCTGAACCTTTGTAATGTATTTTGAACGCTTTCCATCTACTATTAATAAAATGAATATTTTATATTCGTTGTTGTTGTGCTGAATGATATAGACCTAGTCCGGGTCGACACAACTCGACGACCGTGGTATGGGTCTTTAAGCCCTAGGCCATGGTCTTCGAGGACATAGCTCCCCGGGACGGGTTGGTCGAGGGATCAAATTCATTCAGACTCTTGGTCGATCCGCTCCAACGAGCTATTCTTGTGGCATCTCCGGGTCATTCGGGTTAGTCCGGCCTAGGACGGTTCGGGGGTGTTACATACTACGAGTACTACTACTCGCCATTGCCGTCGGAGTCACCACCAGTCAACCAAGAAGTCGGACTCGAAGCAAGAAAGGTGAACATGGGAGTTCAGCAAGAGATTGGAGGAGAAGCTCAGATGATGGAAGGTACTCAGAACAGAGTGATCAGGGCGAGTGGAGAGCCATCGCAGTATGCTGTGCCGACGCATGCCTCAAGCAACGACCCATTTCCTGAAGATTGTACTCTGTGTGGGATGAATGATCATCACGGTCGAGAGTGTACAAGAATCAGGAGTCAGCCGGATCTGCGTCACTTTGCGATATGCACTTTGTGTGCAGGGAGTGGACACTTTTCTGTGGATTGCCCAAGGCCCAAGGTAACCAGAGCCGTACCCACTCCTGCCGTCCCTCCAGCCAGCCCTGCTCGATCAGCTTCATCTGCAACGAGAGGATCAAACCATAGAAACCGTAACCTTTCTAGGAACCCTCGTCGTTGAGCTCGTTGGAGCTGAGGTAAGTGGGTTCTGATCCTTCTCTTTGCATGTGTGATTGCATTGAGTAGTTGCATTGCATTTGTGTTGTTGCATTGCATTGAGTAGTTGCATTGCATTTGTGTTGTTGCATGCTTTAGAGGTGCTAAGTGCATGTAGTCTAGATGTTGTGTGTGTGTCACATTAAGGTTTGAGGCTGAGCTCCCTCATGCTTACTTTGAGTTGTGTGCATCTAGACTGGAAATTGTAATATTGCATTGTTTAGTTGCAATTGCTAGGTTGCTTTATTATCATTGCATTGTGGTGTTGTGTGTGCAACCTTGTTGTGTGAAGTGTTGTGGACTGTGTGTCCGGGTAGCAAGTGTAGTCTAGAGTGTGTAGACCTTGCTAGGATGTGGTAGTGAACCTCGCTTTAGGGATTCTTGTTGAGATTAGAATGTGTGAACCCTAGAGTTTAGGTAACCGACCCTTATTTATAACCATTGATGTGTTGTGAATGAGTGTGGTGTCGGAAGGACACGAACCATGTCATGGGTGTTCGGAAGAACTTGTGTGTGCAACTGGAACCAGAGGCGACTGTGGTGAAGACCAACAACGAGTGTGCTCGGGTCCAGAGTCGTTAGTATGAGGGTTCAGAGTCATCAAAGGTGTGCGGACACAGAACGATTGATCGGGTGGATCAAGAGTTAGAGACAGCATTGATGGAAGTTAGTGAAGCATGGCAAAATCTCTGAGTCATCAATGTGTGCTCATCCAAGGCATGTTGTGGAGAACCAGAGTGAGTGGTGGTATTTGAATTTGAAGAACTCAAGGAGCATTGGAGGCATCAGTGGGTGCAAATGGTAGAGTTGCCAGTGATGGTAATGCGGAAGGTAAGAAGACCTGAGCATATCCAAGGAAGTGGTATGTGGAGGTATCATGGAAAGGTATGGAGTGCTTAAGGCATATGGTGATATCCCGGAGAAGTACGGGATCAGATTGAAGATGAGTGCCCAAGGATCTAGTGAAGATTTGGTGTTGTACTCATAGTACATACCAAGTTGATCCCAAGGAGGGGAGACATTCCGTGAAATTCAAAGAAGCTTGGTAAAGCAGAAGAGAGAGCAACGGCAAGGAAAAAGACAAGATCAAGTTAGAAAATACCGGCAAATGGAAGACATTTGCGAAGTGAGAAGCAAATGGTGGTAGCCGTGCCAAATGATGAAGGTGGATACCAACATCTTCAGCAGCTACATATGGTGGCAGAAGTACCAAATGGTGGCAGAAGAAGTTTAATAACAGATGACGATGTCGAGATTGAGAGAAAGAGCAAATGGTGAAGTCAAATGGTGGTATCCATAATAAAAAAAAAAAAAAAAACAGAAGCTAGAAGCAGATGGCGGCATCAACCACAAGAGATCAAGGAGCAGATCAAGAAAGCCGCGTGAAGCAAGTAAACCGGAAGTATGCAAGAAAGAATCAAAGAAGAAGAATAAGAGGAAAATATGGTAGAAGACGAAGTCAAGAAGCAGTTAGGAACAAGCTGAAGAAAATTCAAAAGGTGGTAGCAGAAGCTGGTAGTGCCTTGTGAATTGGGGGACGGATTCATTTATGGAGGGGAGAATGTAATGACCCTGTTCTAGGGATAGAAAGTCAACCAAAGTCAACGGATGTGGATCAAGCCAACCAAGTGTGGTCAAGATACAAGAAGACATGGATAGAGGTTCGGTGGAAGCATCTTAAAGAATGGTCGAGTCAGAATGGAGTCTAGCCGAGACAAATGGGAGATGGTCGATAGAAGTTCTAGGGATGGTCTAGATGGAGGTTTAGCATCACGTGGGAGCCAAAGAAGACTATTTTGATTCCAGGAGCATGGAGATAAATCTAGGATCAACCTAGAAGCCATATTGAGGTGTTTGAAGACATTCAAGGGAGTTTGGTCAAGGCTGAACCATGAAAGTACCAAGATGGTCCAGAAGAAGGCAGTTTTGGCCGATATGGTCAAAATGAGGTAACCAAAAGCTAAGGAAGCCAAATCAAGATGTGCAAACATGGTCAAGGAGCTTAGAAGATCATTTTGAGCAATCCCTCAACTTTTGGAAGTGGTCTACCCAAAAGTCAAAGTCAACAAAAGTCCAAGGAGAGAGAAAGTACCATATTGGTCCACATAAGCTATCCGAGCATCCACTAGGAGTGTGCCACATGGAGGGGACAAATTTCCATCATTTCTGTAGGTGATGTAGAATAATTTAAGGAGTCTTTTGGTGAAAGAATCATGAGCAAAAGATATCTAGAGAGGGAGAAAACATGGAGATACTTTTTGTACCCAAAATGGGCTTAAAATGATAATTTTGGTGAAGAGAAGAAGTGTTGTGGAAAAATGTCAGGCACGGAGGAGGGCATGCATTGTCTCTTCTACAGCACATGGAGGTCTAGGAAACCTGAGGGAACAAGTCTAAGTCCTAGAGTTGGTACGTGTTCTCCTTTGAAGCCATTTTGAAGCTAAAAAGTGGTGTGTTGGAAAAATGACTTCGGGAGCAAGTTTGGAGCTGAGATTTCGCACACTGAATGAGGGAAGGAAGGTGGTATTTCTTCCAGAAGATGGGACGTAAAGGAGCTGATTCAATGTATTTCCATGCATGCAAGATTTTGGAGCATAAAATGAAGACATGTGTCAACCCATGAAGATTGTGTTCACACTCCATTCTCTAGCTATAAATAGGACCTTTATGTCTCATTTGTAAAGGTTTAAGCACTCCTGAACTCTCTCTCTCAGACGATCTTGTGGTTGCTTCTTGAGAGAGAAAGTGACCAAAACCGATAAATTTTTATTAAGTGAGTGAGGTGAGTGTGGAGGCTTTTTGCGTGTGATATCCTTACTCTAGGAGGTATTGTGGTGTGCTAGGAGAGGTGGTAAGACCTTTAATTCGTGGTTTAGAGGTTTCATTTCTCTTTTAGCTTTTAGTCTCTTTTTGATTGGTTTTGGTGTAACCCTTAGGTCTTGATCTTTTGGAGCTGCTTTCCGATTTGTGAAGACCTAGGTGGGTTCCCTGTGTGTGTGTGTGTTGAGTGTGCTTAACCGTGTGTGGTTGCAGGTGAAGATCTTATACCAAGGCGGGTTTTAAAGCTAAAACCGCTTTGCGGTTTGTGTGTGTGAGTGTGGGGAGTTGGTAAACCCCATGCATGTGTGTTTTGATGTGTTTAAATCATTGTGAGTTAGGTTGCTAGATTGTGTGCTATAACCGTGAGCTAGGTTGTTAGTATGTGTATGTATGAGGTGGTTATCATCTAGATATTGTTGAATTGTTGGTACGCATAATTAACAATGCGTAAACAATCAACACACAATCATGCAAACATGCAATGA
This sequence comes from Sinapis alba, assembly GCA_012274485.2. Classification (NCBI taxonomy): domain Eukaryota; kingdom Viridiplantae; phylum Streptophyta; class Magnoliopsida; order Brassicales; family Brassicaceae; genus Sinapis; species Sinapis alba. The sequence goes on from MU106127.1 coordinate 99,397, forward strand.
TACACAAATGCAATGCAACTACTCAATGCAATGCAACAAGTCTCCTCCCCGAGACCTAACAACAAACAATGCAGTCTAGACTCAATCCTAGACTCGCGCATAACCATTACACATGTGCACTAGGGACGGAGCCAACTGCTACTCCCCGGGATCCCCTTTTACTCATTGGAGAAGCCATGCCCTCTCCCACACACCTGACCATAAACAGACTAGTCACATGATCGGAAACACCGGGAATTGGTTCACTCCCAATCTCAGTCGGGCCACAGCGTCCTGCAGAGCTTCATCCATGGGCGCGACCCACTTAAATTGACAAGCCATGGAGGGGCGGCTAACTCCACCACTGGAGAATCAGGCACACTCCCGATTTCACTCCAGGGTCCAAGTACACTAGTCACGTTGCGTCAACACAAGCATGAGGGAGCTTCTCCTCTAACCAACATGCATACGCAACCGGACTAAGTGCACCACTCTCACACCAATCCTAATCTAGATTCTCACAACTCAAATAAGCATGAGGGAGCTCGACCTCAAACCTCCATGCAACACATAAACAACATCTAGACAACATGCACTTATCAACTATAATGCATGCAACAACACACCCGACAAGAGAGAGACACAGTGCCTAAAGCAGGAGGTCTTTGGGAAGAAATTCTCAAGACAGCGCATCAATCACTTTTGAGCATTCATCCTTGAAGCACGAAGATGTACAGGGATGTAAGAAGGTACTACCATTGGCCAGGCATGAAGAAGGCAGTGACAAAGTGGGTTGCACAATGTCAAGTGTGTCAACAGATCAAGGCAGAGCATCAAGTACCAGGTGGACTACTCCAAAGTCTACCTATACCAGAATGGAAGTGGGATTCGGTATCAATGGACTTGATTACCGGACTGCCAGTGGCGAGAAGAAGATCAAACAATGCAATTTGGGTGATCATGGATCGGTTAACCAAGGTAGCTCATCTCTTAGCAATCCGAGACACAGACAAGACGGAGACATTGGCAGAGCTTTACATCAATCAGATCGTAAAACTCCATGCAGTACAAGCAAACATTGTTTCTGACCGGGACCCAAGGTTCACGGCAGCGTTCTGGAGAGCATTGCAAGGAGCCTTAGGGACAGAGCTACACATCAGTACTGCTTTTCATCCAGAGACGGACGGGCAGACTGAGAGAACCATCAGAACATTGGAAGACATGCTACGTCTAAGCATACTAGACTGGGCAGGTACGTGGGAGCACTACTTACCTTTGGTGGAATTTTCATACAATAATAGTTATCATGCTAGTATTGCTATGTCACCGTACAAAGCATTGTACGGAAGACCGTGCCGAACACCTTTGTGTTGGACGGAAGTTGGAGAAAGAAGATTGTTTAGACCGGGAATTATTGAGGAGACATTAGAGAAGCTACAGATCATCCGTGCAAACATGAAGAAAGCCCAGGATCGGCAGAAGAAGTACGCTGATCAGGGAAGAAGAGAAGTGGTATTCTCAGTGGGAGATATGGTCTATCTCAAGGTTTCAGCTCAGAAAGGAAAGAATAGATTTGGGAAAGTTAGGAAGTTAGCAGTTCGTTTCATTGGTCCATATCGGATCATTGGAAGAGTTGGAGAGGTAGCTTATCGGCTGGAGCTACCAAAAGATATGAATTTGCACCCAGTGTTTCATGTGTCTATGCTGAGGAAGCATATTCACGACCCGAATTCAATCGAGCTTGAGAGGATTCCAGAGTTGAGACAAGATCTTACTTATCCAGAAGGTCCAATTATAATTGGGGAGCGACGTCTAAGGAAGCTGAAGAACAGAGATATTTCCCAGATTCAAGTGTTTTGGGGAAGACAAAACCGCTTGGTGATCACATGGGAAGATGAAGAGAGGTTTCGACAGGGCTATCCAGAGTTCTTCAAAGATCAAGCAGGAACGTCATCAACCTTATAGAATTCGAGGACGAATTCTATTAAGGGGGGGGAGAATGTAATGACCCCGATCAAGAGTAATTTTGGGCGAGAAAACATAAGTACTCAAATGAAGAAATCAAGAGTTGAAGAAGTATTAAAAGGGTATGTATAGAGGTTTAGTCGAAGCAGTTTCCATTTGGAACAATCAGCTTGAGGTTTTGGGCGACGTACATACCGAAAGGTCAAGGTGGACGGGGCGAAATTTTGAAGTATTGTAAAGAAGAAGGGACTTTGTCTAGGCAGCTAAAGGAGGTTATTTTAAGACATATGGTCGAGCTAGAATCAAGTTGGTTCAGGAGGAATCAAGAATTGGTCAAGGATCTACTCGGGTCGTGCGCGGTGGAGCCGAAATGAGTTTTTGTGCAACCAAAAGTTGTTGGTGCACTTTGGAGAGGTCTTTATGCTCAGCCATGTTCAAATGGGTATTTTTAGGAATTTTTGAAGTGGAAATGAAGTGGAAACCAGTGATGATTTGTGATTCCCCCATTCGCCGAGAGTGGTGATGTGGCGATACAAGTGGCGATTTCTCATTGATCAAGAGGAGACTTGGCGCCCAAGTTTGCAAGCTTCCAGAAGGTGAGTCTTGGCTTGCAAGGAAGGTGAAACTTGGTGACCAAGCTGCTGAATCTTCTAGAAATCTGTAGCTTGCAAGCAAAGTTACCAAATGTGACATTTGTCCAAAATTTTGCATGCACATGTTCACATGTCCAGCCAGCCTTTGCCCTCCATTTCCTATAAATACCAAGCCCCTCCCTTCCATTTTCTTCACACCAAAACCGTGAAACCACTTAGAGAGAGAGAGAGAGTGGTAAGCTAGAGAAAGAAACCGAGTTTTTAAGGGTATTTTCGGTTTGATTTAGCTTAGCGGTTTGGAGCGTGAACCGGAGGTGTTTGGGTAGTCTTCGTAGTCAGCAACCAAGGTGGATTCCTAAGACTTGTGATGTGTGTTTATGCATGCAGGTGTGAGCTTAGACTGGGAGGGTCTTAAGTGGAGACACGTGGGCAAACTTAACCGGTTTTATGCAGGGCCCCGGGGAGAATGCGTGGGGCATGCATATGTGTTGTGATTTGTGTATTATTATGTCATTTAGATATTGTTAAGTTGCTGGTGCATAGTGAGTTGCATGATTATCTAGATAATATAATATTGTTGAACCGCAAGAGGTTGAGAGTGTCTCTCTCTTGTCGGGTGTGTTGTTTCATGCATTATAGGTGATAAGTGCATGTTTTCTAGATGCTGTTTATGTGTTGCATGGAGGTTTGAGGTCGAGCTCCCTCATGCTTATTTGAGTTGTGAGCATCTAGATTAGGATCGGTGTGAGAGTGGTGCACTTAGTCCGGTTGCGTATACATGTTGGTTAGAGGAGGAGCTCCCTCATGCTTGAGTTGACGCAACGTGACTAGTTTACTTGGACCCTGGAGTGAGATTGGGAGTGTGCCTGATTCTCCAGTGGTGGAGTTACCCGCCCCTCCATGGCTTATCAATTTAATTGGGTCGCGCCCATGGACGAAGCGCTGCGGGATGCTGCGGCCCGGATGAGATTGGGAGTGAACCAATTCCCGGTGTTTCCGATCATATGACTAGTGTGTTTATGGTCGGGTGTATGGGAGAGGGAAGGGCTTCTCCAATGAGTAAAAGAAGATCTCGGGGAGTAACAGTTGGCTCCGTCCCTAGTGCACATGTGTAATGGTTATGCGCGTGTCTAGGATTGAGTCTAGACTGCATTGTTTGTTGTTAGGTCTCGGGGAGGAGACTTGTTGCATTGCATTTGTGTATCATTGCATGTTTGCATGATTGTGTGTTGATTGTTTATGCATTGGTAATTATGCGTATTGTGTGCTTGTTGTTGAGCATGGGCTGGGGAGGGTAGTTATTGTTTATGTTCGAAACTCACTGAGTAATCTTGATTACTCACCTCCTCTCCTACTATGCATGTAACCAGTAGGTGGGAAGCTTAGAGGGACACAGAACGTTAGGAGACCGGTGTAGATTTCAAGTGGCTGTAGCATATACAAGGACTAGCTTCCGAATGTATAATTATTTTCATTTTTCTTTTGGCATTAGGCCTTGCGCACAAACTCTGAACCTTTGTAATTTATTTTTAACGCTTTCCATCTACTATTAATAAAATGAATATTTTATATTCGTTGTGGTTGTGCTGAATGATATAGACCTAGTCCGGATCGACACAAATCGACGATCGTGGTACGGGTTGTGAAGCCTTAGGCCATGGTCTTCGAAGACATAGCTCCCCAGGTTGGGTTGGTCGAGGGATCAAATTCGTTCGGACTCTTGGTCGATCCGCTCCGACGAGCTATTCTTGTGGCATCTCCCGGTCGTTCGGGTTAGTCCGGCCTAGGACGGTTAAGGGTGGCGAGAACCGCAACCGATCCAACCAAGACTTCAAAACAAATCCAAAGTCTCGACCAGTCGATCACAGAATCCGCCCCTCTCGACCTCGGCCTAAGGTCGGCCAACCCGTACCTCGGCCAAGAGTTGTGTAAGTTCGGACAAAACTCAATATCAGCGTTACAATGGGGATTTTAATAAACAAACATACTTTTATTTATTTTATAAAGTTTGGGAACTCGACTTAAGTCCTCAGAGTACGGAAGCAAAAGCAAAAGAAAATACGAGTCAAAGGGTACCCATTAAAAACAAAACAACTGAAAACAGCAACATCCTTGCTCTTTGCAAACAACAACGAAAATCTACGCCTGGCACCGTCATCCGACCCTGCAAACGCCCGTCCCTCTAAGGTTACCTGCAATGGAAAGGGGGAGTGAGTAATTCATAAAATTACTCAGCGGGCTCCCAAACAACAACAATAAAATAAAATCATCCCCCAGTCCAATGCCCCACACAAAAGAGTAACAATGCAATGCAATGCAATCAAATAAACGTGCAACTACAATGCACCAAAGATGTAACCATGCAACTACAATGCACCAACGCTACACCCCAAGTCTCCTCCCCGAGACAAACACACAAGACACACCCGTATAATCCTAGACTCGACGCCTAGACACAACTCTCAAAAAAACACACAAAGGCCTTTCACTCATTGGAGAAGCCCTGCCCCCTCCCACATACCCGACCATAAACACCCTAGTCACATGATCAGAAACACCGGGAATTGGTTCACTTCCAATCTCACCCGGGCCGCAGCGTCCCGCAGAGCTTCGTCCATGGGCGCGACCCACTTAAATTGACAAGCCATGGAGGGGCGGCTAACTCCACCACTGGAGAATCAGGTACACCCCCAATCTCACTCCATGGTCCGTGCAACCTAATCTAGATGCAACTCAAACACTAGCATGAGGGAGCTCCGCCTCTAACCAACACGCATTGCATTCTAGACTAAATGCACTCACACTCACTCGCTCTCACACACTAGTCTAGACCCGGATACACACACATAAGCATGAGGGATCTCGGCCTCAAACCTCCATGCACACGCGGTCTAGACACACTAAACAACCTAAGCGAGTGACTCACTAAACTTAACCCGGCAATAGAGAGAGTAACACTCCCATCTCTATGCTCCCCAAACAAAATAGATAAATAAACCCACCGCGGTCTAAGTACCACATAGACCCACCGCGGTCTAAGTACAACACATGACGACCTGCCATGCAAATAGAGAGAGTAACACTCAAATCTCTACACAACTATAAGCTAAACCCAACCTGGTCTAACTTAATACACGGCCACCTGCCATGCCAAAAGAGAGAGTAACACTCAAATCTCTATACACACACAAACTAGACCCACCATGGTATATTCACAATACATAACTACATGCCATGCAATGCACACAGACACTCAAATGCATATGAAACGCCATGGGAGAGTCTCACTCACATCCCATGCGTCCAACAACACAACATATGCAAACTACACAATACTACAATGCATGCATGTAATCTATCACTTTAACAACACATTGCAAGCTATATTATAAACACACCCGACAAGAGAGAGACACTCTTAACCTCTTGCGGTTCAACGCATGCATAATAACATCTAGATAATTATGCAACTCACTATACACCAACAATTCAACAATATCTAGATGATAACCACCTCATGCATACACATACTAACAACCTAGCTCACGGTTCTAGCATACCATCTAGCAACCTAACTCACAATGCTTTAAACACATCAAAACACACATGCATGGGGTTTACCAAATCCCCACACTCACACACACAAACCGCAAAGCGGTTTAGCTTCAAAACCCGCCTTGGTTTAAGCTCTTCATCTGCAACCACACACGGTTAAGCACACTAAACACACACACACACACACACACACAGGGAACCCACCTAGGTCTTCACAAACCGGAAAGCAGCTCCAAAACCTCAAGACCACCTCTCCTAGCACACCACAACACCTCCTAGACTAAGGATATCACACACAAAAAGCCTCCACACTCACCTCACTCACTTAATAAAAATTTATCGGTTTTGGTCACTTTCTCTCTCAAGAAGCAACCACAAGATCTTCTGAGAGAGAGAGTTCAGGGGTGCTTAAACCTTTATAAATGAGACATAAGGGTCCAATTTATAGCCAGAGAATGGAGTGTGAACACAATCTTCATGGGTGGACACATGTCTTCATTTTATGCTCCAAAATCTTGCATGCATGCAAATACATTGAATCAGCTCCTTTACGTCCCATCTTCTGGAAGAAATACCACCTTCCTTGGATATGCTCAGGTCTTTTTACCTCCCGCATTACCATCACTGGCAACTCCACCATTTGCACCCACTGATGCCTCCAATGCTCCTTGAATTCTTCAAATTCAAATACCACCATTCACTCGGGTTCTCCACAACATGCCTTGGATGAGCACACATTGATGACTCGGAAATTTTGCCATGCTTCACTAACTTCCATCAATGCTGTCTCTAACTCTTGATCCACCCGATCAATCGTTCCGTGTCCGCACACCTCTGATGACTCTGAACCCTCATACTGATGACTCTAGACCCGAGCACACTCGCTGCTGGTCTTCACCACAGTCGCCTCTGGTTCCAGTTGCACACACAAGTTCTTCCGAACACCCATGACATGGTTCGTGTCCTTCCGACCAAGATTCCGAAGAATTCGATCCCTCGACCAACCCGTCCCGGGGAGCTATGTACTCGAAGACTATGGCCTAAGGCTTCACAACCCGTACCACGGTCGTCGAGTTGTGTCGACCCGGACTAGGTCTATATCATTCAGCACAACAACAACGAATATAAAATATTCATTTTATTAATAGTAGATGCAAAGCGTTCAAAATACATTACAAAGGTTAAGAGTTTGTGCGCACGGCCTAATGCCAAAAGAAAAAGGAAAATAATTATACATTCGGAAGCTAGTCCTTGTATATGCTACAGCCACTTGAAATCTACACCGGTCACCACTTCATTTCCACTTCAAAAATTCCTAAAAATCCCCATTTGAACATGGCTGAGCAGAATGACCTCTCCAAAGTGCACCAACAACTTTTGGTTGCACAAAAACTCATTTCGGCTCCACCGCGCACGATCCGAGTAGATCCTTGACCAATGCTTGATTCCTCCTGAACCAACTTGATTCTAGCTCGACCATATGTCTTAAAATAACCTCATTTAGCTGCCTAGACAAAGTCCCTTCTCCTTTACAATACTTCAAAATTTTGCCTGGTCCACCTTGACCTTTCGGTATGTACGTTGCCCAAAACCTCAAGCTGATCGTTCCAAATGGAAAATGCTTCGACTAAACCTCTATACAACACATAAACAGCATCTAGAAAACATGCACTTATCACCTATAATGCATGCAACAACACACCCGACAAGAGAGAGACACTCTCAACCTCTTGCGGTTCAACAATATTATATTATCTAGATAATCATGCAACTCACTATGCACCAGCAACTTAACAATATCTAGATGACGTAATAATACACAAATCACAACACATATGCATACCACACGCATTCTCCCCGGGGCCCTGCACAAAACCGGTTAAGTTTGCCCCCATGTCTCCACTTAAGACCCTCCCGGTCTAAGATCACACCTGCATGCATAAACACACATCACAAGTCTTCGGAACCCACCTTGGTTGCTGACTACGAAGACTACCCAAACACCTCCGGTTCACGCTCCAAACCGCTAAGCTAAATCAAACCGAAAACACCTTAAAAACTCGGTTTCTCTCTCTAGCTTACCAGTCTCTCTCTCTAAGTGGTCTCACGGTTTTGGTGTGTAGAAAATGGAAGGGAGGGGCTTGGTATTTATAGGAAATGAAGGGAAAAGGCTGGCTGGACATGTGGACATGTGCATGCAAAATTTTGGACAAATGTCACATTTGGTAACTTTGCTTGCAAGCTACTGATTTCTAGAAGATTCAGCAGATTGGTTAAGAACTTAGACAGGAGGTTATGCACCATAGACAAAGTAGGATCTGCCGGTCTATCTCCATCTGCTGGGGCTTGTGCAGCTGCTTCCGCTGATCCAAGATTGTTTCTCCTTAACATAGATCCATCAGATTCCGCATGAGATGATCGGGGTCTTTGCGGTCCAATAAACAGTTCGGATTCCGCACGCTGACAGTTGGGTGGTGATATAGACAATCTCCAAGATTCAGGGTTCACATTCTCTTCACTGTGTGCACGCTCCACACCTTCCATAGACCTTGGTCCACTATCGCCAGTCCCATCTACCGAATCCGGGGCATCCCAAAAATTATAGTAGTTCTCGTACATTGACCCAACATTCCGAACGACCCGCTCGCTCCTGAACCTTGATTAGAAATCTGAACGGTTAAAGGGGTTAATCCTAAATTTCCCCAAAAGGACCTAACCTGATTGCTAGTCCTAATACCCCTAAGCGGAACGTACCGGTTTCCTAAAGTGGCATAAGCGACTCTCTTTGTGTGTGTAACTGGAACCAGAGGTGACTGTGGTGAAGACCAGCAGCGAGTGTGATCGGGTCCAGAGTTGTCAGTATGAGGGTTCAGAGTCATCAGAGGTGTGCGGACACAGAACGATTGATCGGGTGGATCAAGAGTTAGAGACAGCATTGATGGAAGCTAGTGAAGCATGGAAAAATCTTCGAGTCATCAATGTGTGCTCATCCAAGGCATGTTGTGGAGAACCCGAGTGAATGGTGGTATTTGAATTTGAAGAATTCAAGGAGCATTGGAGGCATCAGTGGGTGCAAATGGTGGAGTTGCCAGTGATGGTAATGCGGAAGGTAGAAGACCTGAGCATATCCAAGGAAGTGGTATGTGGAGGTATCATGGAAAGGTATGGAGTGCTTAAGGCATATGGTGGTATCCCGGAGAAGTACGGGATTAGACTGAAGATGAGTGCCCAAGGATCTAGTGAAGATTTGGTGTTGTACTCATAGTACAGACCAAGTTGATCCCAAGGAGGGGAGACACTCCGTGAAATTCAAAGAAGCTTGGTGAAGCAGAAGAGAGAGCAACGGCAAGGAAAAAGCCAAGATCAAGGAAGAAAATACTGGCGAATTGAAGACATTTGCGAAGTGAGAAGCAAATGGTTGTAGCAGTGCCAAATGATGAAGGTGGATACCGACATCTTCAGCAGCTACAGATGGTGTCATAAGTACCAAATGGTGGCAGAAGAAGTTTAATAACAGATGATGATGTCGAGATTGAGAGAAAGAGCAAATGGTGAAGTCAAATGGTGGTATCCATAGTTAAAAAAAAAAAAAAACAGAAGCTAGAAGCAGATGGCGGCATCAACCACAAGAGATCAAAAAGCAGATCAAGAAAGCCACGTGAAGCAAGTAAACCGGAAGTATGCAAGAAAGAATCAAAGAAGAAGAAGAATAGGAAGATATGGTAGAAGACGAAGTCAAGAAGCAGTTAGGAACAAGCTGAAGAAAATTCAAAAGGTGGTAGCAGAAGCTGGTAGTGCCTTGTGAATTCGGGGACGAATTCATTTAAGGAGGGGAGAATGTAATGACCCTGTTCTAGGAATAGAAAGTCAACCAAAGTCAACGGACGTGGATCAAGCCAACCAAATGTGGTCAAGAGACAAGAAGACATGGATAGAGGTTCGGTCGAAGCATCTTGAAGAATGGTCGAGTCAGAATGGAGTCTGGCCGAGATAAATGGGAGATGGTCGATAGAAGTTCTAGGGATGGTCTAGATGGAGGTTTAGCATCGCGTGAGAGCCAAAGAAGACTATTTTGATTCCAGGAGCATGGAGATCAATCTAGGATCAACCTAGAAGCCATATTGAGGTGTTTGAAGACATTCAAGGGAGTTTGGTCAAGGCAGAACCAGGAAAGTACCAAGATGGTCCAAAAGAAGGCAATTTTGGCCGATATAGACAAAATGAGCTTACCAAGAGCTAAGGAAGCCAAATCAAGATGTGCAAACATAGTCAAGGAGCTTAGAAGATCATTTTGTGCAGTCCCTCAACTTTTGGAAGTAGTCAACCCAAAAGTCAAAGTCAACAAAAGTCCAAGGAGAGAGAAAGTACCATATTTGTCCACATAAGCTATCCGAGCATCCACTAGGAGTGTGCCACGTGGAGGGGACCAATTTCCATCATTTCTGGTGGTGATGTAGAATAATTTAAGGAGTCTTTTGGGGAAAGAATCATGAACAAAAGATATCTAGAGAGGGAGAAAACATGGAGATACTTTTTGTACCCAAAATGGGCTTAAAATGACAATTTTGGTGAAGAGAAGAAGTGTTGTGGAAACATGTCAGGTACGGAGGAGGGCATGCATTGGCTATTATACAGCACATGGAGGTCTAGGAAACCTGAGGGAACAAGCCTAAGTCCTAGAGTTGGTTTGTGTTCTCCTTTGAAGCTAAAAAGTGGTGTGTTGGCAAAATAACTTTGGGAGCAAGTTTGGAGCTGAGATTTCACACACTGAATGAGGTCAGGAAGGTGGTATTTCTTCCAGAAGATGGGATGTAAAGGAGATGATTTAATCTATTTGCATGCATGCAAGATTTTGGAGCATAAAATGAAGACATGTGTCCACCCATGAAGATTGTGTTCACACTCCATTCTCTGGCTATAAATAGGACCCTTATGTCTCATTTGTAAAGGTTTAGTCACCCCTGAACTCGCTCTCTCAGACGATCTTATGGTTGCTTCTTGAGAGAGAAAGTGACCAAAACCGATAAATTTTTATTAAGTGAGTGAGGTGAGTGTGGAGGCTTTTTGCGTGTGATATCCTTAGTCTAGGAGGTGTTATGGTGTGCTAGGAGAGGTGGTAAGACCTTTAATTCGTGGTTTAGAGGTTTCATTTTTCTTTTAGCTTTTAGCCTCTTTTTGATCGCTTTTGGTGTAACCCTTAGGTCTTGAGCTTTTGGAGCTGCTTTCCGGTTTGTGAATACCTAGGTGGGTTCCCTGTGTGTGTTTGTGTGTTGAGTGTGCTTAACCGTGTGTGGTTTCAGGTGAAGAGCTTAGACCAAGGCAGTTTTTGAAGCTAAACCGCTTTGCGGTTTGTGTGTGTGAGTGTGGGGAGTTGGTAAACCTCATGCATGTGTGTTTTGATGTGTTTAAAGTATTGTGAGTTAGGTTGCTAGATTGTGTGCTAGAACCGTGAGCTAGGTTGTTAGTTTGTGTATGCATGAGGTGGTTATCATCTAGATATTTTTGAATTGTTGGTGCATAGTGAGTTGCATGATTATCTAGATGTTATTATGCATGCGTTGAACCGCAAGAGGTTGAGAGTGTCTCTCTCTTGTCAGGTGTGTTAATAATATAGCTTGCAATTTGTTGTTAAAGTGATAGACTACATGCATGCATTGTAGTATTGTGTAGTTTGCATATGTTGTGTTGTTTGACGCATGGGATGTGAGTGAGACTCTCCCATGGCGTTTCATATGCATTTGAGTGTGTGTGTGCATTGCATGGCATGTAGTCATGTATTGTGAATAGACCATGGTGGGTCTAGTTTGTGTGTGTATAGAGATTTGAGTGTTACTCTCTCTTTTGGCATGACAGGTGGCCGTGTATTAAGTTAGACCAGGTTGGGTTTAGCTTGTAGTTGTGTAGAGATTGAGTGTTACTCTCTCTATTAGCATGGCAGGTGGTCATGCGTTTTACTTAGACCGCGGTGGGTCTATTTATCTATTTTGTTTGGGGAGCATAGAGATGGGAGTGTTACTCTCTCTATTGTCGGGTTAGGTTTAGTGAGTCACTCGCCTAGGTTGTTTAGTGTGTCTAGACCGCATGTGCATGGAGGTTTGAGGCCGAGCTCCCTCATGCTTATGTGTGTGTAGCCGGGTCTAGACTAGTGTGTGAGAGCGAGTGAGTGTGAGGTGCATTTAGTCTAGGATGTAATGCGTGTTGGTTAGAGGCGGAGCTCCCTCACGCTAGTGTTTGAATTGCATCTAGATTAGGTTGCACAGACCATGGAGTGAGATTGGGGGTGTACCTGATTCTCCAGTGGTGGAGTTCCGCCCCTCCATGGCTTGTCAATTTAAGTGGGTCGCGCCCATGGACGAAGCGCTGCGGGATGCTGCAGCCCGGGTGAGATTTGGAGTGAACCAATTCTCGGTGTTTCCGATCATGTGACTAGGGTGTTTATGGTCGGGTGTGTGGGAGGGGGCAGGGCTTCTCCAATGAGTGAAAGGCCTTTGTGTTTTATTTTTGAGAGTTGTGTCTAGGCGTCGAGTCTAGGATTAGACGGTTGTGTCTTGTGTGTTTGTCTCGGAGAGGAGACTTGGGGTGTAGCGTTGGTGCATTGTAGTTGCACGTTTATTTGATTGCATTGCATTGCATTGTTGCTCTTTTGTGTGGGGCATTGGACTAGGGGATGATTTTTTTGTTGTTGTTGTTGTTGTTTGGGAGCCCGCTGAGTAATTTTATGAATAACTTACTCCCCCTTTGCATTGCAGGTAACCTTAGAGGGACGAGCGTTTGCGGGGTCGGAGGACGGTGCCAGGCGTAGATTTCCGTTGTTGTTTGCAAAGAGCAAGGATGTTGCTGTTTTCAGTTGTTTTGTTTTTCATGGGTACCCTTTGACTCGTATTTTCTTTTGCTTTTGCTTCCGTACTCTGAGGACTTAAGTCGAGTTCCCAAACTTTATAAAATAAATAAAAGTATGTTTGTTTATTAAAACCCCGATGTAACGCTGATATTGAGTTTTGTCCAAACTTACACAACTCTTGACCGAGGTACGGGTTGGCCGACCTTAGGCCGAGGTCGAGAGGGGGGGTGATAGAACCAAAATAAGGATCACTCTTTCGGTATGGATGATATGGACTCAGATCCAGAAGGATTGAGAACTGATGGATCGAGGGGTGACACAATGGGTTGCAGAATAGCCCAAAGATACTACCAGAGATTCGAAGGCTGCCGGATGTGACGCACCGGTCCAACTCAACGAAGTGATTCACTTGGAGATGACCTCACCAAGAGAAGTATGAATGTTCTAAGCAAAGAACAATGACAGAAAACTCAAAAGAGAAGTAAGAAAATCGATGTGTATTTTTATTCATGGGATACTCACTTATTTATAAGGTTTGTGAGTCAAAGAGACATAAAGAATGTTGTGGGAAAAGACAACATTGAAAATAGAAATGAATGAAAACAAGACATATAAAATAGAAATTTGACCAAGACTAGTCAAAGTTCAGAAACTGAGGGAGACTTGGCGAGATTCATTGACTGTCCAGGTTCATGATGTGTCCAGTTTCATGCTGTGATGATGGTAAGGAGCAGGACGTTCGTAAGGCTGCCTGAAACGTCGATCATCGATGATCCATGAACCGATGAAGAGATAGCTCAACCCAAATCTTCAGAGAGCTTAAGTAACCTTCCTTTGGAGTAGTTGGAAGCATCGATCATCATGAAATCATCAAAGTGGTCGGAAAGGTCGTGATCAGCCTGATCCGGTCGTGCGGTACGTCCCAAACGGGCCAGAAAGGACAGGCTAAGTCCGGAATCTGATTCTTCTCGATGATCATGGGTTCTGGCTTGACTGTTGGCTCTAGAATGACGAATGGGTCGGGAAAGAACGCCTGTGGGTTGGCTGATTTGGTCATCAGGTCGTGGATCCATCCTTAGGTCGCGTCCGGGTGCACACAGGTCGATCCGGTACACGGCTCTGTCCGTTGATCTGGTACGGCTGACTGGCTGAACCTCAGTTGGACTGATCTGATCGTCCTGGTCACCTTGCTGAGTCTGCTCCACATCCTAGTCCAGGTCCTGGGTTCTATCATTCCCTCCCTCTTGAAAAAGATTTGACCACAAATCCGGATCATCTGCACAAAAAGGAGATAAATCAGAAACATTAAAACTTGAAGAGATATCGTACTTACCCTGAAGATCAAGCTGGTAAGCATTGTCATGGAGTTTCTTGAGAATCTGGAATGGACCATCGACCCGGGGCATGAGTATGGACTTCCTTTGTTCCGGGAATCGTTCCTTCCTCAAATGGACCCAAACAAGATCATCTTCCTGGAAGATCACTTCTTTTCTCTTCTTGTCTGCAAGTCGTTTGTAACCCTCGGTCTTGGCTTCAATGTTGGCCCGGACCTGTTCATGCAGCTTCTTGATTGTGTCCACTTTCCTCTTGCCATCTGTACTAACTCGTTCACTCAAAGGCAAAGGTAAAAGATCAAGTGGAGACAAGGGATTAAATCCATAACCTCAAAAGGAGAAAACTTAGTAGCTGAATGCAATGCATGGTTATAAGAAAATTCAACATGAGGCAAACATTTTTCCCAAGTCTTAAGATTCTTTTTAACCAACGATCTAAGCAAAGCAGACAAGGTTCGGTTAACTACTTTAGTTTGACCATCAGTTTGCGGATGACAAGTTGTAGAGAACATCAATCTAGTGCCTAACTTAGACCACAAGGTCTTCCAAAAATAGCTAAGGAACTTAGCATCACGATCAGAGACAATGGTCTTAGGCATTCCATGCAATCTAACAACTTCCTTAAAGAATAAATCTGCAACTTCCACAGCATCATCAGTTTTGTGACAAGGAATGAAATGTGCCATTTTCGAGAACCTATCAACAACCACAAAGATAGAATCTCGTCCAGCTTTGGACCTAGGTAAACCAAGCACAAAATCCATAGAAATGTCTACCCAAGGATGAGAGGGAATGGGCAGAGCTGAGTACAAACTGTGGTGTGATGCTTTAGGCTTAGACTTCTTGCACACCACACATCGGCTACAGATCCTCTCAACATCTTTCATCAAACTCTGCCAATAGAAGTGGTCATGAACAGCCTTGTAAGTCTTTTTGACACCAAAGTGTCCCATAAGTCCTCCTCCATGAGCTTCCCTGAGAAACAACTCCCTCAAAGAACATTGGGGCACACACAAACGGTTATCGAAGAATAAGAAACCAGAATTTTGAAAGTATTTCCCATAAGCAACCTTGGTGCATTTTCGAAAAATATCTTTAAAATCCTGAACAGAGGCATAAAGATCCTTGATAAATTCAAAGCCAAGCAATTTAGTTTCAAGGGCTGAGAGAAGAGTATTCCTTCGAGACAATGCATCGGCCACAACATTCTCCTTACCTTGTTTGTACTTGATCACATAAGGGAATGTCTCAATGAACTCCATCCAACGAGCATGCCTCTTGTTGAGCTTCTGCTGACCCTTAAGATGTCTTAGAGACTGATGGTCAGTGTGGATGATGAACTCCTTAGGCCAAAGATAGTGTTGCCATGTTTGAAGGGCTCTCACCAAGGCATAGAGTTCCTGGTCGTATGTGGGGTAGTTGAGCATGTCTCCTCCAAGCTTCTCAATGAAATAAGCCACTGGTTTTCCATCCTGCATCAACACAGCACCAATACCAACACCAGAAGCATCACATTCGATTTCAAAAGCTTTAGAAAAATCTGGAAGTACAAGTAAAGGGGCATTAGTCAACTTCCCTTTAAGGATTTCAAATGTTTCTTCCTGAGATGGTCCCCATTTGAACCCACATTCTTCTTGATTACTTCAGTAAGAGGAGCGGCCAAGGTACTGAAGTTTTGAACAAATCGCCTATAGAAGCCGGCAAGGCCATGGAAGCTTCTCACTTCACCAATGGTGGTCGGAATTGGCCAGTCCCGAATTGATTGGACCTTCTGCTCGTCCACTCTCAAGCCATCTGAACCTACAACAAAACCTAGAAAGACCACATGATCTCTGCCAAAAGAACACTTTCCAAGATTAGTAAACAAACGTTCCTTTCTAAGGACTTCAAGAACATATTTCAGGTGCTGTTTGTGCTCATCAAGGTTTTTGCTGTAAATAAGAATGTCATCAAAGCAAAACACAACAAAATGACCAATAGAAGACCTCAAGACATGATTCATTAGGCGCATGAAAGTACTAGGTGCATTTGTTAGGCCAAAGGGCATAACAAGCCACTCATACAAACCTAGTTTTGTTTTAAAGGCCGTTTTCCACTCATCACATTCTTTTATCCTAATCTGATGATAGCCGCTTTTCAAATCTATATTAGAAAAGTACTTAGAACCATGGAGTTCAACAAGCATATCATCAAGGCGAGGGATAGGATGTCGATACTTTACCATGATGTTGTTTATGGCCCGCAGTCCACACACATCCTCCAGGAGCCATCCTTCTTTGGTACAAGTAGAACAGGCACGGCACAGGGACTGAGACTCTCTCTGATGTATCCCTTCTAAAGCAAGTCGTTGATATGTTTCTGCAGCTCCTTGGTCTCGACCAGATTAGTGCGGTACGCTGGTCGGTTTGGTAGAGAGGCGCCCGGGACGAGATCGATCTGATGCTCAATGCCTCTCACTGGTGGCAATCCTTTCGGATTTTCTTCTGAAAACACATCAGAATAGTCCTGCAAGATACCTAAAAACTCACTCGGAATCTCCGCTGCAAGGTCAGAAGAAGATGAGGCCAAGAGAGACTCTTTATAAACTAGTAAGAGGAATGGATTTTGAGAGCAAAGAGACTTCCTTACCTGACTTTCTTTGACAAAGAAGTTGGAATTTCTGGCACTGGTTTCAGGTTTATCAGACTTAGAGTCTTGGTCTCGGTTCTTCTTAAGTTGGACCTGGTCTTGATGGACTTCCGAAGGTGACAAAGGCACCAAGGTGATCTTCTTTCCCTTGTGATCAAATGAGTGCCGGTTTGTGAAGCCATCATGCACTGCCTTCTTGTCAAATTGCCAAGGCCAGCCCAAAAGAACATGGCAAGCATCCATGGGAAGCACATTGCACACAACCTCATCCTCATATCGACCAATGGAGAGTGGAACTGTGACCTGCTCCTTCACATACTGTTCCCCTGCCTCATTGAGCCACTCCAACCTGAAAGGACGAGAAAGAGGCCGAGTAACAAGCCCAAGTTTCTTTACAAGGGTTTCACTAGCCACATTAGTGCAACTACCTCCATCAATAATCAAAGAACAAACTTTATCAGAAATGAGACATCTAGAGTAAAAGAGATTCTCCCTTTGTTCTTTTTCATTGGATTTTGGTTGGACACTCAAGGCACGCCTAGTAACCAGTAGTGAACCATGGCCCGGCTCATCAAGAACATCCTCATCATAGATCGGATCAGAACTCTCCACAAAGGTTGAGCAAAACTCATCGATCACGCCATCGGCCTCCTCATCAAAGTTGGGATCAAAGGTGTCGTCCAAAGTTTTTCTAGTAACAAGAAGGGGGCCATGAACTGGGAAGTCAAGTGCTTCTTCCTCATCATCATCATCATACACTGGTCCGAGATCCTCTTTGTCTTCTTCAGATTCAACTTCTCCATTCTCCAAGAGCACCATCACCTTTTGGTTTGGACATCGGTTGGCATAGTGGCCAAGGCCATGACACCTAAAGCATTGGATGTCTCTGGTTCGTTTGGTAGCCTCTTCTTTCTTTTCTCTATCAACACGAGCAGGGACATTAGTCTTAAAAGTTGTATTTGTTGTGGAAGAAGACTTACCCTTGTCTTGATAATTTGGCTTGGAAGCAAAGGTCGTTTAGAAGCAAAGGTTGGTTTAGAGAGACCCTTTCTCTTGACTTGTTGTTCGATCAGCACGGCCTTGTGTAGCATCTGCTCCATGCTGTCATAGTCTTCCAGCTCCATGCAGTCTTGTATGTCCCGGTTGAGCCCGGTAAGAAATCTGGCCATGGTGGCGTCTAAAGGATCGTCTACATCAGCTTTGATCATCAAGGTCTCCATCTCTTGGTGATAATCCTCAACTGATCTAGAACCCTGAAGCAAACGCCTGAGTTTATGATGTAGATCCCGGTGGTAATGGTCAGGAACAAAGCGTCTCCGCATCAGCATGGAAAGCTCATCCCATGTATCAACTGGCGCCTCACCTGCTCTCCTCCTGCTAGTCACAACTCGATCATACCAGTTAATAGCATAGCCAGTAAACTCAGCAGCAGCAAGTCTAACCTTTTTAATATCAGAAAAGTTTTGACAATCAAAAACAAGTTCAATCATTATTTCCCATTCAAGAAAAGCATCCGGATCATTCTTGCCATCAAAACTTGGAATTTTCAATTTTAAACCACCCAATCCATCATTAGTTCTTTCATTTCTACCAAATGGATTGACATCGCCTTGGTTTTGATGCCTAGGAGCTCTTCTTGGTCGGTTGATGGACTGATCTTCATCAAAAGACTCTTCTCGGATCTCAAGGTCGGACCGGCTGTGTTTCCTTGGGCGGTCACGCCTGGTTCTGGTTCGAGACTGAGTTGGTCGGCCCTGAAGTTCATCTAGCCTTTGATGGATCGCCTCCAAACCTGTATTCAACAAGTTAGACATAAAATCATTTAGAGCACGCATTTGCAAGTTAGATAATCCGGCATGTGAGTTTCCGGGTCGGTTTCTTTCTTCTTCACTGCTCATGGTTTCCTGAAAACTTAAACAAGGTAAAGTTAGAGTAAAAACCTCACACTCTCAGGTGTTTATCCTCACCCATACACGTGTTTCAATCAATTTTTTTGGTAATCACACAAGAGAGTTCCTCCAAAAGTTCTAAGAGAGCAAACTAGATCACCCAATGAGAAAATCCAAGTGAACCACAAATGATCAAGAGAGAAAGATAATATATTTCGAAAGGGAACCCGCCTTAACCACCTCAAAGGCCGGATTTCTCTTCGGCTAGCAGGCGTTCTCTTCCACCACCACACCACAAAACAAACAAACTTGTTTTTTTTTTTTTTATAAACTTATCTCTTTTTTTTTTACAGCATAAACTTAGATCTTTTTAAGAAAAAAAATATGGTAGGTAATGAGGGGCCCGGGTTCAAGAAAGGTAGAAGAAGAAGTATTTTAGAAGAAAATGGAAAGACGAGAAGATGGAATGATAAAGAGTTACCGGAAGAGTGGCTCTGATACCACTTGATAGAACCAAAATAAGGATCACTCTTTCGGTATGGATGATATGGACTCAGATCCGGAAGGATTGAGAACTGATGGATCAAGGGGTGATACAATGGGTTACGGAATAGCCCAAAGATACTACCAGAGATTCGAAGGCTGCCGGATGTGACGCACCGGTCCAACTCAACAAAGTGATTCACTTGGAGATGACCTCACCAAGAGAAGTATGAATGTTCTAAGCAAAGAACAATGACAGAAAACTCAAAAGAGAAGTAAGAAAATCGATGTGTATTTTTATTCATGGGATACTCACTTATTTATAAGGTTTGTGAGTCAAAGAGACATAAAGAATGTTGTGGGAAAAGACAACATTGAAAATAGAAATGAATGAAAACAAGACATAGAAAATAGAAATTTGACCAAGACTAGTCAAAGTTCGGAAACTGAGGGAGACTTGGCGAGATTCGTTGACTGTCCAGGTTCATGATGTGTCCAGGTTCATGCTGTGATGATCAGGTCGTCCGCGGTAAGGAGCAGGACGTTCGTAAGGCTGCCTGCAATGTCGATCATCGATGATCCATGAACGGATGAAGAGATAGCTCAACCCAAATCTTCAGAGAGCTTAAGTAACCTTCCTTTGGAGTAGTTGGAAGCATCGATCATCATGAAATCATCAAAGTGGTCGGAAAGGTCGTGATCAGCCTGATCCGGTCGTGTGGTACGTCCCGAACGGGCCAGGAAGGACAGGCTAAGTCCGGAATCTGATTCTTCTCGATGATCATGGGTTCTGGCTTGACTGTTGGCTCTAGAATGACGAATTGGTCGGGAAAGAACACCTGTGGGTTGGCTGATTCGGTCATCAGGTCGTGGATCCATCCTTAGTTCGCGTCCGGGTGCACACGGGTCGATCCAGTACACGGATCTGTCCGTTGATCTGGTACGGCTGGCTGGCTGAACCTCAGTTGGACTGATCTGATCGCCCTGGTCACCTTGTTGAGTCTGCTCCACGTCCTGGTCCAGGTCCTGGGTTCTATCAGGCTGGTTCTGTGATCGACTGGTGGAGACTTTGGATTTGTTTTGAAGTCTTGGTCGGATCGGTTGCAGTTCTCGCCACCCTTATAACGCTTCCGGGGTCGTTCCGGGTAATTCCGGCCTAGGACGGACCGGGGATGTTACAAATGGTGGTATCAGCTTTTCATACCTGCTTCCTCCAGGATACTTAAGGCGTATCTGTCTTGACATAGTGTTATCCCCTGCTCGTGTTGGTGGACTTGAATTCCTAGGTAATACGTTAAACTCCCAAGATCACTCATGTCAAATTTCGATGCCATCTCTTTCTTGAATTCCTCGATGACTTTCCAATTAGTTCCAGAAACAAAAAAATCGTCTACGTATATAGCGAATACAAGTAGAGCATTATGCACCATCTTTCGATAAACAAAGGGTTCTTTTGAGCACTTAGTGAACCTTAGCTCCATAAGAATGTTGTTTAGCTTATTGTTCCATGCTCTCGGGGCCTGTCGGAGTCAGTATAGTGCTTTGTTAATCTTATATACTTTTGCCTCGCTTCTACTGATCTCGAAACCTTCTGGTTGTTCTACATATACAGTCTCCTTGAGTTCTCCATGGAGAAAGGCGGTTTTGACGTCCAAATGATGAACCTCCCATCCATTAGTTGATGCAAGACTAACAAGAAGTCGTATGGTTTCAATCCTTGCTACTGGTGCAAATACTTCGTCATAGTCGACTCCATATTTTTGTATATATCCCTTTGCAACTAAACGAGCCTTATACTTGTTAATTGTCCCATCTGCATTGCACTTAAGCTTGACAACCCATTCTAGTCCTCTGAAGGGTGCGATCAGCGGTGTCTCCCCTTCTGGCGATTTCGATAGGCTACACCACGAGGCGTTAATGGACACAGTGGGAGAAAGTGATAGAACTAATGCGAGAGAAAGTGAGTCGTGTGATCTGAGTGAGAGCTCCCCAGGCGTACCAGCGGCTGGTCCTGACTTCTACCCCACTCGTTACTCACCTGAGAGATTCTTCAAGAAGATTCCTGCGATAGACCTGAGTTGTTGCGCTCCCCTGACGTGGAGGGGCAGAATTAGGAGAAGGTGCAAAAGACCAAGTTGACTCCCGGTAGTGTGTAGAAGCTCCTAAGAGACTGTGGATGAGCTGTGGGCATTACATACCTCATTGACAAGAGGGTTTTTATGTATTTCAATGCAAACTCTATCAAATTAACCCTACAAACTACTCTTGCCAAGAGAGGTTGAATTGTAGTATTTAGGGATTGAATCTACAGGGAGCGTGGGAACACAATAAACTCAATACAATCGCAATTACACTAGGAAAATAGATTAATAAGCAGTGAAATAAACTATAGGAGATAATTGATTGATTGGTAAGTAAACAATAATAATAAATAGCTAGATCTAGGATTTCAGACAAGTGGATTATAGAAGATAGAAGCTAAGGGTATTAATCATATAACTTGATGTCTGATGTCTCAGCTCTCGATTGTTGACACGGAACAACCATCGATCTATGACAATGATCCTGCGTCGATCAATGGTCTCTTGAGTTCACTAAATTAGCTAAATCAAATCTCGTTTGTTTCTAGCAACCTAGCTCAACATGATTAATTCTGGTAGTAGATCATGCTCTCGCTTGCGCCTAACTATCCTATCATCATGGTTCTAGTTAGCTACTCTAGAACACAAGCAATAAACACAATTCTATTGATAGATCTAATAATTACCCTAGCAATTTTATTGTTTGGCTAATCCATCAATACCATTAATAAACCCTAAACCTAACAAGAGATCTACTCAATCATGATCTTTATAACAAAAATCATAGATGAATAGAATATATATAATATAAAGAACCAAAAGAGTTCTAGGAGGACTCTAAAGAAGTTTCTACGTTCTTTCCTAACCCTAAAACAATAAATTAAAGAAAGCTTTGTAGGTTGTTGCGTAACCGTCAACAATGGCTTAGAAAAATTATAAATAGGGTTTTAAGTCGTCTAAGGGCATTCTGGTAATTTGCGATGGCTTCTGGGCTTAAGTTGGCCATAAAAAAAGTCTGGCCTGTCTTCTGGGATCACTGTTGATCGTCACCAAGACTGTGCCGTCGATCAACGCTCATTCCTCTTCTCGACAGCTTCCTCTCCCGAGGCAAACATACCACTCTCCAGTAAAATGGGCATAACTCTATCTATAGGAAGCTGATTGACCTCAAACTGGTGGAATTGGAAATCTAATTCAAGTCTCTGTATTATGTCAACATATCATCTCAATCTCACCGTGGGAAGGTCTCCATCCATAGCTAAACATCTGACGCATCTCCGCAGTTCTGCATCTCTAAAAGTTCCAGAATCATCAAAGTTCTCCATAACGTACCTTAACCTGAAAATACTTTAAAACATACTCCAAACATATATAATAGACTTTAAATAGGGCTGATATCATGGCACAATAATGGTAAATATCATGCCCTATCAACTCCCCCAGACTTAACCTTTTGCTTGTCCTCAAGCAAACAAAGCATGTGAAAGAGGTTTTGAAAAGCGGAGACTCACATATTGTCTAAGTATAGGTATCATCCTACGTTGTTGCAGCCACATCCTATCAAGTCAATCACATAGAAACTTTATATACTCTATCATAGTATAACAACCAAATCCATTCTACCAACAATTTAGAAAATACTAGCTTGACTCACCCCTCTACTGATTTCATTTCTTTGCATAAAATTAAAGTGCAGGCTTTACCCTGGGAGTATCGATCAAAGGACACATGTACTCTTACCTATGGAAATATCTGAACAACTAGGTACAAAGTCTTCTCTGATCCATTTCTTTCCTCTTTTCTCTCTTCTCTGAATCTTTTTGGATCTCAAACTTAATGGACAATGATGCCATCTTATTTTTGATTTTCTCTTCTTTTTCTTTTCTTTTTTCTTTTTCTTTTTGCTTTTTGGGCAAAGTTGTAGGCAAATAATGGGATCATTGGTAATTTACATATCCTTCGATTCCAACAATGTGTGATCATTCCTCCGAATTAGAATAGTGGGTTCATTGGTAATGTACTTACCCGTCTGCATCTCGGGAAGTCATCTCAATGACTTATACCTACAGACTTGCAGAAGGAATCCAATCCAGTGTATACCAAGCCCCAAAGCAAGCAAATAATGTCATGATTAGTATTTAAAATCAGGTTCAGTTCCTTCAAACTTTCTAAGCAAGTGTGATATAGTGGCAGGATGATCTACTTTGGTATCTCTAGTAATCTCTGCAAGCAACCTTCTAAAAATGATGCTAAAGTATGATTAGTCAATAATAAATCTTGATCATAGTCCCCTTCTTATTTTAATAAAACGTTTTGAAAAACTTTCTATATATAGCAAATAAAACTCAAAACAAATCAAATAGCGTTAGCGAACCTCCCCCATACTTAAATTACAATGTCCCGAGTGTAATCGGTCCCGGATTGGTTAAGAAAAATTAAATCATAAGTAAAAAGCTTAGTAGAAAACTCGATACCTCTGTCTACAAGAGAGTGTCGATCGATGGTAGGCAGGTGGGATCGATCAATGGTCGCGATTCATGGTCGATCAATGTTGTTTCTTCAAACTCGATCGATGATACACATGTAAGTTACTTCTCTCTTTTTTTTTTCTTTTTCTTTTTAAGAATAAAACACAAAATAAAACATAATATCAGTAAACCTCCTCCAAACTTAAACAACACTATCACCAGTGTTATCCAGTCTGAGATTGGTGAATAAAATAAACCATAAGGACAAAATTTAATCAAGGAAAATGGTATACCTGTTCGCGGGATGTGACCGTCGATCGACACAGTTAAGTGGCGATCGATCGATACCGGGGTTCCTCTGTCGATCTATGCTGGCCAGCCATTGATCAATGCTTGTGCAAACTCATGTTCCTTGATATGAAATAAATAAAACACAAATAGTCAGTAATAAACAAAAACAATTTTTCTTTTTGATGAACAATATCGTGCTACAGTGTTTTAACTACAGTAACATAGCTACAGTGTCGATCACTGGTTCTGCTACATTGTCGATCGATGTGTTTGCTACAGTGTCAATCGACTCTACAATGTCTCTGCTGTTCATTTTTTTAATATTTAAACCTGAAATCAATAAAAACGAAAATCAGTAATAAATGAAATAAAACCAAACTTAAAATAAACCTAACAGTGGTTTGCCTCTCACTCAACGCTTGTTTATAGTCTTTAGCTTGACGTTTTGGAGTTATGATTCAGTCCTGATGAGATTGGGGACTTTCTCCAAAACAATTCCCAATGTCTAATGTCTTCAACTTCATCACCCTTTTTGTGAAACCCTCTATAGACTCTTCTCCTTTGTCTATCATCTCAGCAATAAGGAGTGCTCGAATCTTTGCAAATGGTTGCGAGAAACATCTGCTGCGCATTGTGTACTTCCTGACACCATCTGAGAAGTGGGGAATCAATGATAACTGAGGACCGTCCTTGGTCCTTTTTCTCTTCTTCCAATTCTTCCTCTTCTTTCCCCCCCAGACTTGTCTGATTTCGTTGTGGTGTCCCTTTCAAAACGATTTCCACACACATTGAACCCATTCGTCTCTGATACGCGCCCAATGTCGATCAATGGTATCTGGTCAGTATCGATCGATGGTATATGGTGGGTGTCAATCGATGGTATCTTGTCGGTGTCGATCGATGCTGCTTTTGCTGTCCCTTTATCAACTTGACCTCTACATCTTGACCCTCTCTGAGAAGCTACTGCAAGCATATGATCAGCATATTCCAGACTGTAGGAACCTAGATGCGTACCTCTATCTGGTGGTATAGGAAATTCTACTTTCAATATAGCACAAGGAACCACAAACTTCACAGGGTCATGTATCAACTTCACTCTTTTGTTAATCCCAGCAGCTTCTTCTACACAAATAGGTGGTTGCGGATGTTTTGGAACAACAAAGTGTGAACCCTTGGACTTGTGCATTCTCTCCTGAACCGTTTCTGGTTCAATCATATAACCTGGCTCTTCGTCCAATGATGGATGTCGATCGTTATCAGGTGGTATTTGTCGATCGATGCTCTCCTTTGGGTCTCGATCGATGCTCTGCTTTAACGTCGAGTCTGCAATGTCGTAAGGAAAACTCAAACTATCAGGATTTCAAGAGGTGTCGATCGACAAAAGGGGTTAGCGTCGATCGATGTTGAGATCTTAGTGTCAATTGATGTTGAGGTCTCAGTGTCGATCGATGTTGGGGTCATAGTGTTGATCGATGTTGAGGTCTTAATTATGATCGATGTTAGAATCAGATTACTAATATCAGCTTCTTATGCTCTTCTCGGCTCTCCATATCCATTTTCTTCTTCTTCCTCTACCATATATCTCAGCATAGATTCCATCTCGATCTTCATATTTGTTTCAATACCATAGAGAAATTTGGTGAGGAAGGCGTTCGTAATGTCATTCCATGTAGTGAGAGTTCCTGGTGGCAACCTCTTGAACCAACATGCTGCTTCTCCAGCAAGAGAGTATGGGAATAATTTTGCAGAAGTAGTAATTTTCAGAGACTCCATTGCACTTAATGGTCGATGCTAAATCATCGAATGATTTGAGGTGGTCAGTAGGACATTCATGAAGAAGACCATGAAAAGGATGCTGACCCACAAGAGAGATGTATGCAGGATGCAGCCCAATGACATTCCTCTGGAGTTCAGAACGACGCATCGCAGACTTCTTAGCGTAGAAATCTTCAGGTTTGTTGTAATCTCTAAGTGCCTTTTATCGTTCAATCCCATCATTCACAGTAACAACAATATCATCAGGGATCGCTGTCCCCTGTGAATGAATCAATTGCCCTACTTTGTTGTGCACGCGACCTTCTTTGTCTCGTAAAATACCATTCTTGTCAAAACTCAGTATTAGTACTTTAAACTTCTTTTTCTTCTTGCGAGTAGTGTTGATCAACGAAAATTGGTTGGCATCGATCGACAGCGAGGTGTTGGTGTCGATCAATGTCATTGTGTTTGTATCGATCGACGGTGAAGTATTGATGTAGATCAATGATCGCTTCTCTTTGCTAGAGATCACTGCTTGGAGGGTGTCGACTGCCCTCGTAGACTTATGGATCGTGCGCAAATCAGCAGGTTTATTTTTTGAAGAACCCAAAAATCCTCTCCTCATTGCTTCCTGGTACTAATATGTATGTACCTGAAACGCAAGAATTTTTTTTTGTAAGTAAACTAATATAGAAAAATACCTAGACTAAATCAAACAAATTAAATCTAATGGCGAATCTTTGCTCCCCGACAACGACGCCAAATTTGACAGGAGGGTTTTTATGTATTTCAATGCAAACTCTATCAAATTAACCCTACAAACTACTCTTGCCAAGAGAGGTCGAATTGTTGTATTTAAGGATCGAATCCACATGGAGCTTGGACATACAATAAATTCAATACAACTACGATTAAGCTAGGTAAATAGATAAATAACTAGTAAATAAACGATATGAGATAATTGATTGATTGGTAAGTAAACAATAATAATAAATAGCTAGATCTAGGGTTTCAGGCAAGTGGATTATAGAGGATAGAAGCTGAGGATATTAATCATAGAACTCGATGTCTGATGTCTCAGCTCTCGCTTGTTGACAAGAAACGACCGTCGAGCGATGGCAATGATCCTGCATCAATCGATGGTCTCTTGAGTTTACTAAATTAACGAAATCAACTCTTGTTTGTTTCTAGCAACCTAGCTCAACACGATTAATTCTGGTAGTAGACCATGCTCTCGCTTGCGACTAACTATCCTATGATCATGGTTCTAGTTAGCTACTCTAGAACACAAGCAATAAACACAATTCTAGTGATAGATCTAATAATCACCCTAGCAATTCTATTGGTTGGTTAATCCATCAATACCATTAATAAACCCTAAACCTAACAAGAGATATACTCAGTCATGATCTTTGTCACAGAATTCGTAGATGAATAGAATATATATAACATAAAGAACCAAAGGAGTTCCAGGAGAACTTTGAAGGAGTTCGTCCTTTTTCTCCTCACCCTAGAACAAAGAATAAAAGAAAGCTTTGTAGGTTGTTGCATAGCCGTCAACAATGGCTTATAAAACATATATAGGGTTTTAAGTCGTCCAAGGGCATTCTGGTATTTTTAATGATTTCTGGGATTAAGTTGACCATAAAAAAAGCCGGGCCTGTCTTCCGGGATCACCGTTGATCAACACCAAGGCTGTGCCGTCGATCGATACTCATTCATCTTCTCGACAGCTTCCTCTCGAGAGGCAGACAAACCACTCTCCAGTAAAACAGGCATAACTTTGTCTTTAGGATGATGATTTACCTAAAACCGGTTGTATCGGAAAGCTAACTAAAATTTATATCCTATGTCAAAATCTCAGCTCAATAACACCGAGGTAAGGTCTCCATCCATAGTTAAACATCTGGCGTATATGCACAGTTCTGCATCTCTAAAAGCTCCATAATCCCCAACGTTCTCCAGAACGTACCTGAACTTGAAAATACTCTAAAACATACTCCTAACACATAGAAGAGACTCTAAATAGGGCTGATATCATGGCACAATAGTGGTAAATATCAGGCCTTATCACTCATCCCGACGTACAAAGAACGGCCGTGGTTGCCACCAATAGGATATCAAAGCGTCTACGAGTCATATTTTCAGGCGGGTACCAAAATCTGGTTCCCGATCCCTGCCTAATAACTTCATACGTTTTTCACCGGGACGTCGTGATCAGTCAATTCTTGAATGGTTCATTTTGGATCTCCATAGCGTTAATGGTGTTGGCCGCCGAGATTGACGTCTTGATGAGCGTTCAAGCTTTTGAAGAACTAACTTTCCTGAAACCGGAACCGCATGGAATTTTCTCGGTAAAGATGTGGCCGAATCACAACATTTTGACAGGCTATCGGAACAAGTCTCAATGTTGGAACCGTTTCTATTTCTTTGTGAAGTCAGACAATGCCGCGTTCGAAAACCCGTCCAGGGAGGATTTCCGAGTGCTTTGGAATTACAGAATCGGTAGATCGATCTTGTCGACTAGTTCTCCTTGCTTCTGGTCCTAACTGTTTGTCTGTTTTCCATTGTTTTGCAGTTGATCACCCAAAGACACTCGATTACCCGGAAGAAATCTTTGATAACACCCGTGCAGTCACCGCGCTCGGTTATCAACTTTGGCCGGATATCAGCGAGGAAAGGATTCATCGGCAGTTGGCACAAATTTCAAGAGGTCTTACTTTCTTGTTCTGGATCTTGCTTCTCGCTAAGTTCTTTAGTCGCAACGATCCATGAATTTTGAAATGAAAGCGAATTGATTGATCTTCTCATTTTTTACTTGTACATACGACTGGATTGATAATATACCTTGCTCGATAGATTCAGGAAAGAAACGCCTGCAACTTTGCACGAGGAAAGAATAGACCCAGCTCAAAAGGTCCAAAAAGATGAAAGAGCTCCCTGACTTAAGCGCCTTGATCAGCAGCGAGTTGGATCTCCTAGATGGCAACCCGATGTCCATACTCAAACGTATGGATCTCAGTGGATCAATTCCCGCGTACCTTCAACTCAACCCTCCTATAGACGCCTTAACTGGTATGGACGAAGAAAAGTCTCTCGAGGTAGAGCAGGCACGTCTGAAGAAGAGTAAAAAAATGTCTAGGGGCGAGACGAATGTCCCAGACAACGGTCAGGGCGCAGTGTGAGAAGACGCGGGACCAGTTGGGCGATGGGCCGGCGATCCATCGTGAAGAAGATTCGAATAGGGCCATTTTACTTCAACGGGATGTTTTGTCGGCCAAACTGCTCCTACGTAAAAAGAAGAAAGGGCTAGCGGAGGGGGGGGGGGCAGAGCGTGAGGATTTCAGAAGAAATTGGTGGCTCCAAATAATTTTAGTCGATGGCGTGGGGAAGGAGCTTCCTTCGAACGAAAATTCTACTCGCTGTGCATCCCACGAAGGGCTGGAGACGAGGATTCCCTTTTTTCTGAAGAGCCCCGGGCCCAATTCGAAGATTGAGTGGATTTCCGATACATAAAGATACTCCACTCGTCAGTAACTCGGTCCAGTGTGCCGAGTTAGTTCACCAGATCAGAGGCGGGCCGAATGATCTACCGGCCATCGAGGATTTGTTTCTGCATTTCCCCTTTATCGAAGCACTTCTCCTATCTTCCTTGAGGGATAAATTTTAACTTAATTCCTTGTTGTGTCTTGCAGAGCAACAGGAGCATGAACCTTGTCATTGAGAAATATGATAGGTTGTTGAAGGACACGCTTGTCCTGCTGGGACAAGCTGATGAGCTTGTCAAGGCCAAATATGCATGCATTGCCCACAAGGAAGAGGAGTTCAGGTAAGCGTTGGGGGTTACCCTCGCGGAGACAGACCGTGCGGTTGCTCGCAGAGAGACTCAAAAGAGAAAGACAGAAGTGATGGGGGCCGAGTTGGCATATGCTCGTGTTTCCGCAGAGGAGTTGGAGCTGACGAATGTCGCTTTGGAGTGAGAGAAAGCGGCGGTAGGGAGAGAGAAGGCTGAGCTGGAGCAAGAAAAATCCGCCGCGGCCCTGAGGTTCCTTAAAGAGACCACTCAACTTAAGGAGTCGAGGAGTTATGAAGTTAAGCAGGAGTGAATCAGAGTGGAGACTGCCATGATCGCGAAGTGTAACCAGCGTTTCAACAGGATTTACGCCCATCAAGCCCGAAGACACGTGTATGAGATGATGCACAATTTATACGGGCAAGCATCAGGGACGAGAAAATGCCTTCATGGGCTTGTTAAGCAGGACGTGGCGATTCCCCAAGCTACGGTAGACCTCTTCGCTGCACAAGAGAAGAAGTTTGGGAGAGAGGCCGCTGCCCTTGAAGTGGGAGAAATTGCGAATACGATCTATCGCTGTCCCCGATCATTCTTCTGTCTAGATTTTTCAACAAGCGCGCTCTGGCTGGATTAGACCCGCATGGGCCGAACCTCGATTTAGTCAACTCGGCGACCATTTCCAGCTTTCAAACTCCAAGCGACTCCCTTGGTCATAACGCGGAGGATCCAATCGTAGGAGATGCCTCAACTATTCAAGAGAAGGACGCTGAAGAAGAAACGAAGAGCTCGTCGAAGGTCCTGATTCTCAAGACGTTGAAGCAGAGGGGCTTTGCTTGGATTCAGGTGAGAAGACCGACGATTAGCTCCTTATGTTGTTTTGTTGTTTCGATAACACTCTGATCTTTTTTTTTGTGTTGTAAGAACTTCAACAGATGATCGTCAAGTCGCAACCTTTTCAGGACTTTAGAAAATTTGAATCGTACTTTTATTTTGTCTTTGGCTCAAAGTAATTCCATTTCTCGCTTTTTTCATGTTGGGGAATTATCAAAGTGCCCTAATGTTGAAACGTTTTAAGTTATGGAGTCTATATCTCGATCAAGATTTTGTTATTAATCGGAAATAATCCATAATAAAATGGAACAACTTATAAATGTTCGAAAAGAAAAATGTTTTTTGTCAACTTGAAAGTAATTCTGCGAAGCTTTTAGTCAGCCAACCTGCTTGAGAATCATTCAAGGGCGGAAAATTGTCTTTTAGTCGGTCAGTGCGTTGGTACAACACAAGTGACTCGCGACTTAATGATATCCCCAACTACGTGTCTGATCAGGACATAGCCGGCTAGTCTGGATCGAGTGTTAGTGCGACGTCTGTATTGGAGACGTAAACATCGCTGAGCTAAGAGCCCCTTGTTCTCGAAGGAGCGGACTATGACCTTTGCTTGGTTGGATTGGTGCTCGAAGGGGAGTGTTTTTTTGTTGTTGTTGTGGCTGGACCGGTTAAGGCTGCCTACGTACCTCCGAGGACGATCAAGCCGTTTGTAGTTCCTTTGGGTCGAGTAAAAGTGGTGTTACCGCATTTAGTCAATAGTTTTTTTTTTATCGAGTAAAAGTGGCGTCTACGCATTTACTCGATAGTTTTTTTTTGTCGAGTAAAAGTGGGGTCAACACATTTACTCGATAATTTTTTTTGTCGAGTAAAATTGACGTCGTTGCATTTACTCGATAAGTTTTTTCTCATCGAGTAAAAGTGGCCTCAGCGCATTTACTCGATGGTTTATTACTCGCTATGGTATATTCTTAAGAATAGTACTTCTTGAGGTTCTTGGAATTTCCATGACCTTGGCATGGCGTCCCCTTGCGATGTTTCTAGTCGGTAAACTCCGGGTTGGATGATTTGGGTAATCTTGTAAGGACCTTCCCAATTAGTCCTGAGCTTTCATGCCTTCCACTCTTTGGTGTTCTCGAACACCTTGCATAAAACTAAGTCACCTAGAGCGAGAGGGCGCGATTTGACACTCTTTTTGTAGTAACTTTCATTCTGGTTTTGGTAATTTTGGATCCTGAGTAGGGCTTGATCGCGCCTTTCATCGATTTGATCCAATGCGTCGAGCATCATATCGCGATTGAGCCCGTCGAGTTGCGGCATCTTGGAACGCCTTAAGTTTGTGATGTTGACTTCAGCTGGGGCCATTGCCTCAACTCCATAGGCTAGCGAGAATGGAGTGGTTTTAGTCGCTCCTCGCGGCATCGTTTGGTGTGACCACAAGACCCCATTAGGTTCATCGGCCGTAAGCCTTTTTTTTTAAATCAAGGCATTTTTTTGATGTCGTCGATTAAAAACTTGTTCGATGATTCGACTTGGCCATTGCCCTGCGAATGTCGTTGTGTTGAAGCGCGTAGGCAATTCCTCCATTGTTCGCAAAATATTTTGAAGTTACCCGACATGAACTGAGCCCCGTTATCGGTGACGATCTCGTAGGATATTCCATGTCTGCAGATGATGTTCTTCCATACAAATATTTGGACTTGTTGGTGATCCAAGTAAAAGATTATGTCTTTATCCATTTGGTGAAATAGTCGGTCAAGACTAATACAAATCATCGTTGGCGAGAAGCAGGCATGGGACTAATGATGTCCATACCCCCACCGCATGAATGGATATGGGGTGATTGTGGTTCAATGTAGCTCGGTTGGGCGGTGGATATTAGATGAGTGTAGTTGGCACATGTCGCAATGTTTCGTGTAGGATTCGCAATTGTTGTTCATGTTGACCAGTAGAAACCGAGGTTTTTGACTTTGAGAGCTAAGTATCAGAGTTCTTTTTAATTTCCGTTTGGAATTTGAGACAAATTCGGGTTAAGTGGGGGAGAATTTTAACGACCGCGACCCAGCTTTCTTTAAAACCGCTTTTAGTTTCAAATTATATTTTTATCTTCAAAACCTAACCAAACTATTTTTAATTAATTATTAATGTGTAAATAGATTTTATTTACCTCAAGTATTTAAGTGTACATATTCTCTTCCTTGCTACTCAGCCGTCAACATTGTTTTACAGTGAGAGCTCACCCTTACCGTCATGTGATCTCTCTTGGTCATTCACTATTCACCTTCTTTCTCCTCCGTTATGTTTTTTGTAACAACCCGCTCCCCCGATATACGACCGGGGTTGTCGAGCGAGAGTTATGGACACGCGTCTACTCATTTTAGATACCCAACGTGTCCACAATGCAACTTAACATCTCAAGACATCAACGTTTCTATCAACCTAGCGATCAATCAATACAACAAACTCAGTCATTGCTATGCAAATGATTCGACCGACTCGACATACACCACACACACATCGGACTGACACCAAGTAACCTAGACGTAAGGACCTATGGCTCGCTCAGGGTGACCCTCCACGTGTCGGCCTAACTTGGGAGATCTTACGTCCTCGGACTGTCCCCCAGCTTCCTAAATGACTACCCAAGGTCCAGCTTGTTGGCTCTCTATGGTCTGTCTGCCACCTCGTCTCAATAGTCATAATTATGCCACGACTCAGCATATGCCTCGATCTTATGGCGCCCCTAAGCACCACGGGTGCCTCTCTCGGCTCCATCCCGTGGGTCTCACCACAACCACTACAGTGGGTGCCCCTCTCGGATCATTCCCACGGCAGGCACATCACATCATTAGACACCATTCATTCTCAGTGTCACAAATAGGACAACAAACAAATTCAATGAGTCGATAACAAATTCACATTTTCTTTCTCATTCTCATTCTCATTCTCAATATTTTAAATAACACACCCATAAACCCACAACTAACTCAACTATACTTCAAGTCCGTTAGTTTACAAACAAACAATAGCAATAATCAAAATCAATACAAACCCACCAAAGAGGCCCATAGACCCAAAACAAGATTCAAGATCTATGTAATAAGATCTTCCTCATAACGATAAATATGAATATTTTCATTCTTATTTTCCTTAAGTTAATCAACTTTCCCTTTTAAACAAACATAATTACATAAGCAAATCATCTATATACTAAATCACAAGTCAGTTGACCAATTATATTATACCACATAGGTAATATTTTCTTTTTAAAAATACTGAAAAAGCAACTGAAACAAATTAGTTTATTTCTTCTTTACATAAAACGAAAAAAATGTTTTAACTGCCTCAACCATTTATGTCAAGATCCCCACCTCCTATATCACATCAATTTTAAAAGAACACTAGAATCACTTCAGTAACAAATTTTTTTAGAAAATTATTCCAAACAGTTTCATCGTTTTCACAAAATAATCGATGCTTCCATGTCTCCTATATTTTGAGCACGTTTTTGAAGGGTACATGATCATTTTGAAGAAGATAAATAAAAAGTTATAGATGGTTTCTCAAAATTCGTCGGTGTACATTGGTTAGTGGTGTAAATGAGTTCAATAATAGTGAAAAGTTTAATCTCAGCATTAAATATCTTCTGTTATGTAAATTTGAATTTTTTTTTAGATTTTTTTTTTTGCAGAGAAATTGTATAATAACTACATTTTCACGTGATAAAAATCTTCCTTTAACTGAAGCTGCTCGACTGAAACCGAAGAGGCTTCAAATTTACACAGAGGTTTCTGCTTAAATAAAAATGATTTTATTAAATAAAGTCAACGATGATTAATGTAGAAAGGAAGAGAAGGAGACTCCAAAATACTAGAGTATCCCAACCCATATGCTTCTCATATTTTTGATTAATGATGAGATGTATAATCTTTAACCATTCAAGGAGCATATGACAAAATTAAATAAGTTTAATCATTCAAAGAGCATATAACAAAACATGTAAAATTTTAACGGATTGTTCATAAAATTTATTTTAACTAAACTTAAATAAGTATGATAAAAATATTCAGATTAAACTAAGCTTAAATCATTTTATAGGTTTTTCATCACGTGATATATATTTTATAATAATAAAATAACATATTTTGAGTAATAAAAGATTTAAATCTGGTAGACCAAAATATTTTTAAAAAAAATCATTGAAAAAGAATTTTCAAATGATTTATATTTTAATAATAAATGTAAATATATAAATAATATTGAAATAAATTAAAATGATAGAATTAAAAATAAATATTATAGAAATATCTCAGACGTAGCCCGGGCCGACCCAAGTAATAAATACATTACCAACCTTAAACCATTTTAGAGCAGTTACTAAAACTAAAACAAATGCGTTGAAATTAACGTCAAACAACTCAAATTACAGATATATATAAGCAATCAAAGATTGTTTCCCAAAAAAAATTTAATGCACCTTTAGATTCCTATAACAATTACTTTAACAAGATCCATCAAAATCAGTGAGAGAATTACAAATTTCAATTCACATATTCTTTTTTTTTTCCATATCAAAACTCAGCCCACAAACACACAATGAAGCCGACAATCATTTTGACAGAAGGACAATAGAAAAACCACCACCAAACAAGAGACATAGATAATATATTTCCACACCAACCAAGGTAATAAACAGTTTTATATCATATGTACGCCATGGTAACTTAAATAAACTATGAACAAAAACACCCAAAATTATTTATAATCTACTTTTTTCACAGTTCTCTGACATGTCCCCTGCACCATTTTATTCGAAAAAATCATCCACTTCAGGACATGATTAAAACGAGACTCATCTCAGTTTGTATCACTTATTTGAAGGTAGATTTCAACAAGCATTTTCCAAGATAACAAGAATATTTTAATAGAATGACATCTTTATGAAATTTGAAATTTTTGGTTCTACCAAATTTCCTAAATCATAAGTTCACCCCACACCCATATTTCATTCAGATCTCCCAACAAACAACATTGACAATACTTGAGGACATCAGTCCAAACTTTCCTGTTCACAGATTCTCTCCTAAAAATTACAACCACGTCCTACACTTGGCAATATACCTGAAATTTAAAAATATAACCAAATTAACCATATCAACAATTGGCATACGTCATCAGTCAGATATGTATGATGCAAGACTTAAAACCACACAATCCAGAAAGAAAATCAAAAATCATATTTGGTATATTGCTAAACAGGTATTTTGACCACATATTTTTTTAATGATTTTCATCAATCAACATCTAATCATACATACAATTCTATTTTAGGTCCACAATGGTTAAGCTCATGCTGTGGGACAAACAAGCAACAGATTTTAGGTCTCTGCAAAACAAGAAAAATAGAAAACTCCAAGTCGTTATCTTCACAAGCATCACCCCAAGCCTATCCAAAGGCATGATATCTATATTTAATTTTTTCCATAGAATAATTTATCATCTCACTATTGCAAGAAAACTACTACTCCCCTCACTTTGACACCTCGATCAATTACATCAACCACATCAAAGGACATATAACAAGTGGATCACACAATGAACACAAGGGTAACTTCCCTTTAAACCTGTAGGGGAAAAAGGCTCTACAACATCTTCATGTTCGTTTATTCCTATGCTAACAATTTATTGTATTATGCCTTTGTATATAATAAGTGCAACAAAATTTATCTTCATCGATTCATTAACAAATTTTATATCTCAAACTATAAAAAGTTATAGAACATTCAATCAGATTTTAATTATAACTACCAAAGAAGTTTGAATAGAAATTTCATTTTAAAAATAATATACTTAAAATCATTTTCTGCGTGTAGCGCAGACAAATATTCTAGTATCAATAGAAGTTGGTTTTGAATTCCCATTGAATGAGAAATTTTTTTTTAAAGCATTTTTTAAATTTTTAATTAAAATATTTTGATATTTTTAAATATAAGCAAAATATTTTGTTGTCAAACTTGTTGTCCACCGATCACACATGGTTGTAAGAAACTAACTTTGTTGACATATAATGTAGTAGACAAGAAAGTCACTGCTTCTTAAACTTAACAGATATATTGATTTCTCTATGATTGGATTATATTCTTTATAGAGGAACTCTATTATATAGTCTTTTTCAAAAGAAAAAAATCATTTTCTTTGATTCCTGTAATTTTCATGAGCTTCTTGTTCTATTCTTTGAAAGACTTAATTTGGTAATACAACAGAATGACTTGCTGCCAAGAAATCTATTGAAATAGATGAAAAGAAATTATCAAATGTGAAATAACAGTCACCCACATTGATAAGAGTTGCTTTGTCATGTAACCTGAAGCTGAAGTAGGAAAGTTCTTACTGATGAGGAGGTTTTTGCCTGAAACTTAGATAAGTTGGGGGATGTTTGATTAAAAAAAAGATAAGTTGAGGGATAGTTAGAGAAGCGTCGTGACTCAGCTGTGACAATGGTTTTAAAACGCATACAAACAGTCAAAAAAAACGGTGAACGTTTCAAAATAGAAGAAGGGTAAGACCAAATGATATGAATTTGTAGAAGAAATTATCAGATCTGGATGCATAACAATGAACAATATATGTTAGAAACTACGTGTAAGAATATATTAGGACGTCTTGTAAGCAAATATTACCATTTAAGCTATTTTTAATAGTACCAATTTCCATGAACATGAGTAATTTCACTAGAAACCAGAACCTGGCATTAGGAAAATCGCTTGGCATAGCAGCCCGAAGAAGCAGTCATAAACTGCACCCACAAAAACCAAAAAAAAAAAAAGCATTAGCTACAACTTGGGACACAAAAATACATTCAATAAAATTCCATTAACCTGCATTCATTCGACTCCACTAGTGCCAACACTAATGTCAGCTTCTTGAATCATTCCAATATCATTTGCATCATCACCTATTGTGGTTCCCTCTTCAACTATTTTTTTTACCCTGTTTTGGAAGAGAAAAAAATGAAACATAAATAAACAAAAATTAGAAGTGAAAGAAAACATTGAAGCCTACATGTTCAGATAAAATAAGGGTGGAAATACCATAGCTTTTTGCTTGGGAGACACAAAATAACATATGACTTTGTTATTGAGTGACGCACAATCGACCGCCAAAGCAAGAAACTGATTCCAATGCATACGTTATAGTTTTCAGGTCGATGATCAAAGCAAATGCAGCACATGGATCTTTCTCTAGCTTCACCATTTGCACAACTTTCGTGAGTTTATTCAAAATATTCTCCTTCACTGTCTGATTACATCAATTATCAATTGTACATCTTAGAGATATCCCATATATATATCTTTGAATTTTGGGATCCTCCTTCTGAGTTCATCACATATATATACATATTAGTATACCTTCTATGCTACGCACCTATCAATGTCTTGTTTTAAAAATGATTTTTGTCATAAATTTCAAAGAAATTTAATTACTGTTTAAAAATATTGTATAAACAGTGAAACATATTATTATAATATGTGCATTCAAGCAAAGCGGTTAAAATGTGTAAAGTAATAACAATGATAGTATTATAAAATATATATATATAAATATATTTGTAGTACTTTTTAAAAAGTACATAAGAAATTATACACCAAAATATGTTTAACGTAATTTATTTGATCCACTAACTTTACTCAATGATTTCTTACATAATTACAAACACATGATTTCTTAATATAAAAGTTGGATGTAATAAACCAATAAATTTACTAATTTTATTATATTTTTAGTTTACAATAAAAAATGTATTGACATTTCATGGTTAATTACTCCTTTTTTTTTGAAAAACATACAATTAAACAAAATAAACCTAAGTTACTTTTTTATAGTTTGTTGAGAGGTCTCCATGTTGTTTATTAGTCTTTACAAATTCATTCAAACAAACATAAAAAATTGATGGCCTAGAGTTTGTAGAGAGAAGGGTTTGTGTCAAATATTGTGTGGAGAATTCAAGATTTGACCTCAAGCCAATGTTGATACATTTTCCAATTAAAAGTGTTGGCTTCATATTGCATGCATCAAGGTCGAGTTTGTAGCTTCACGCTTCATATGTGCAGCTTTGCCACTCCTTTGGAAGTATGCATATACTTCCTGAATCACCCAAATATTGAGAAGTGTTTCGATGCAGAAGAAGTACATCCCTATGAAATACAATATCTGTGATGGAGAAAAGAAATTGGTAAGGCTGTCCCAAACAGAAGTTAAGTAATTGTAAATGAGCAGAAGTAATACTTATCCCGACCACATGATTAGTAGTTAGAAGCTAAGTGCTGGCAAGAAACCTCTGTCCAGAAAACAACAATAAATGGAATCAGATGGAATTCCTCAGAGGCTTCAAAAGTCTTATCATAAGACAATTGAGTAAAGAAGGTAACGAAAGAGGTTGATTCAGATGATTTTCAGATAGAGAAAAAACTCTCATGTGAGAGACTTTCCTCAAAAAGAGGACTAGTGGAGAAACTGCAACGAAGCTGCATAATGCAATGTGAAACTGAAAAAAGCAAGACAGTGTAAACATCTTGGCTTCACAAAAGAACTCTGATGCAGAGGAATCTACCAGTGAGGATGTAATCAAAAGATATATATTACCACGTAAAATAAGAAAATTTGTTCCAAACTTTCCCACTATTAGTTCTGCATAGGTACATGTACACATTGTATTATTGACTCATGTATCGTGTTCTCTGGCAA
Organism: Sinapis alba; assembly: GCA_012274485.2. Taxonomy (NCBI): domain Eukaryota; kingdom Viridiplantae; phylum Streptophyta; class Magnoliopsida; order Brassicales; family Brassicaceae; genus Sinapis; species Sinapis alba. The sequence continues at coordinate 138,622 of MU106127.1, forward strand.
GTTACATCATATTCTTTTTTTTTTATATATATATATAGAGCTGGACTTACCTAGTATCTTGGTAAAGAGGACGATACCATAAGATTTAAGCCTCATGTACCCCATGAATTAAGTAGGTGATTGACATATGATATACCATGGATTTTACCTCTTTTAGGCCATCGTATATGTGCTTTATTGAGTCTATTATATGGGGTTGGAATATGTTTTAGAGTGTTTTCAGGTACATGTACGTTTTGGAGAACTTTGGTGATTTTTGAGCCTTTTGAGGTACAGAACTACACATATGCATTAGAAGTTTATTTCACCTGACCAATTATATTATGCCACATAAGTAGTGTTTTTTTTAAATACTGAAAAGCAAATGAAACAAATCAGTTTATTTCTACTTTACGTAAAAAAAAATGTTTTAACTGTCTCAACCATTTATGTCACGATCCCCACCTCCTATATCACATCAATTTTAAAAGAACACTAGAATCATTTCAATAACAAATTTGTTTAGAAAATTACTCCAAATAGTTTCATCTCTTCCACAAAATAACTGATACTTCCATGTCTCCTATATTTTGATTTTACTTCTCTTAAGCACGTTTTTGAAGTGTACATAATCATTTTGGAGAAAATAAAGCAAAAATTATAGATGGTTTTTCAAAATTCGTCGGTGTACATTGGTTAGTGGTGTAAACGAGTTCAATAATAAAGTTTAGTCTCAGCATTAAATATCTTCTGTTATGTGGCTTTGAATTTTATTATATGGTGTTGGAGTATGTTTTAAAGTGTTTTCAGGTACATGTATGTTATGGAGAACTTTGGTGATTTTGGAGCTTTTTGAGATAGAAAACTGCACCTATGTATTAGAAATTTATTTCACTTGACCAATTATACTATGTCACATAGGTAGTGTTTTAATTTAAAAAAAAATACTGAAAAAGCAGTTGAAATAATTAGTTTATTTCTTCTTTACGTAAAACAAAATAAGGTTTTAAATGCCTCAAAGATTTATGTTACGACCTCCACCTCCTATACACGTCAATTTTAAAAGAACACTAGAATCACTTCAATAATAAATTTGTTTAGAAAATTATTCCAAACAGTTTCATCACTTCCACAAAATAATTGATGCTTCCATGTCTCCTATATTTTGATTTTACTTCTCTTAAGCACGTTTTTGAAGTGTAGATAATCATTTTGGAGAATGTAAAGCGAAAGTTATAGATGGTTTTTCAAATTTTGTCAGTGTATATTGGTTAGTGGTGTAAACGAGTTCAATAACAGTGATAAAGTTTAGTCTCAGCATTAAATATCTTATGTTATGTGACTTTGAATTTTTTTAGATTTTTTTGCAGAGAAATCATATAACAACTACGTTTTCACGTGATAAATTTATTCCTTGAACCAAAGCTGCTTGACTTAAACCAAAGAGGCTTCAAACTTACACGAAAGTTTCTGCTTAAATAAAAACGATTTATTAAATAAAGTCGACGATGATTATCTACACCCATATGCTGCTCATATTTTGATTAATAGATGAGATGTATAACCTTTAACCATTCAAAAAGCATATAACAAAATTAAATAAGCTTAATCATTCAAAGAGCATATAACAAAATATGTAAAATTTAAACGGATTGTTAAAAAAAATTATTTCAACTAAGCTTAAATAAGTATGATAAAAGTATTCAGATTAAAATAAGGTTAAATCATTTTTATAGGTTTTTCATCACGTGATATATATTTTCTAATATTAAAATAACATATTTGGAGTAGTAAAAGATTTAAATCGGGTAGACCAAAAATATTTAAATTGTTTTAAAAAGTTCATTTAAAAAAATTGTCAAATGATTTGTATTTTCATAATAAATATTAATATATAAATAATATTGAAATAAAAATAAATGATAGAATTAAAAATAAATATTAGAGAAATATTCTGGGCGTAGCCCGAACTGACCCTAGTAATAAATACATTACCACCCTTAAACCTTTTTAGAGCAGGTACTAAAACAAAAATAAATGCGTTGAAGTTAACGTCAAACAACTCAAATTACAGATAAAAAAAAAAGCAATCAAAGATCATTTTAGAAAAGGTAATGCACCTTTAGATCCCTATAACAATTACTTTAACAAGATCCATCAAAATCGATGAGACAGTTACAAACTTCAATTCACGTATTCCCTTTTTCATATCCAAACTCAGTCCACAACACACAATGAAGCCGACAAGCATTTCGACAGAAGGACAACAGAAAAACCACCACTAAACAAGAGACATAGAGAACAAATTTCCTCACTAACCAAGGTAATCAACAGTTTTATATCATATGTACGCTCAATAGCTCATGATAACCTAAATAAATAATGAACAAAAACACCCAAAATTATTTATAATATACTTTTTCACAGTTCCCTGACATGTCCCCCGCACCAAATTATTCAGAAAAATCATCCACTTCATGACATGATACCAACGACACATATCTCAGTTTGTGTTACTTATTTGAAGGTAGGTTCCCAACAAGCATTTTCCACGATAACAAGAACATTTTGAAAGAAGGACATCTTTATGAAATTTTAAATTTTTGGTTCTACCAAATTTCCGAAACCATAAGTTCACCCCACACCCATATTTCACTCAGATCTCCCAACAAACAATATTGAAAAAACTTGAGGACACCAGTCCAAACTTCCATGTTCATATATTCTCTCGTCAAAATTACAACCACCTCCTATGTTTGGCCACTGCCAACACCTATTTGTCGGGTAAGTCATTCATTTTATCCGACAAATTTTGGCAGACATCGTCAGTCAGATACGCATGATGCAAGACTTAAAACCACACAATCCATAAAGCAAAACAAAAATCATAGTTGGTATATTGCTAAACAGGTATTTTTGACCAGTTTTTTTTTAATTATTTTCATCAACCAACATCAAATCATACATACAATTTTATTTTAGGTCCGCAATGGTTAAGCTCATGATGTGGGACAAACAAGCAGCATATTTTAGGTCTCTACAAAACAAGAAAAATAGAAAATTCCAGGTCCTTATCTTCACAAGCATCATCCCAAGCCTATCCAAAGGCAAGTCATATATATTTAATATTTTCCATAGAATAATTGATCAACCCACTATTGCAAAAAAACTACAACTCTCCTCGTCACTAGCTACAAGATTTTATTTTGACACCTCGATCAATTACATCAACCAGTTCAAAGGACGGATAACAAGTGGATCACATAATGAACACAAGGGTAACTTCCCTTCATACATTCAACTCTACTAAGGCCAACACTAATAACAGATTATTGAATCATTCCAACATCATTTGCATCATCAACTACGGTAGTTCCCTCTTCAATTAAATTTTTTACCCTGTTTTGTAAGAGAAAAAAATGAAACATAAATAAACAAAAAGTAGAAGCAAAATAACACATTGAAGCCCACATGTTCAGATAAAAGAAGGGTGAAAATATATATACCAGAGCTTTTTGCTTGGGAGACACAAAATAACATATGACTTTGTTATTGACTGTTGCACAATCGACCGCCAAAGCAAAAAAACTGATATTTAATCTCATCATCCAATGATTCCAATGCATACATTAGAGTTTTCGGGTCGATGATAAAAGCAAATGCAGCATATGGATCTTTCTCCAGCTTCACCATTTGCACATCTTTAGTGAGTATTCAAATTATTCTTCTTCACTGTTTGATTACATACATTGTAGATCTTAGAGATATCCCATATATATCTCTGAATTTTAGGATCCTCCTTCTGAGTTCATCACATATATACATACTTGTATACCTTATGTGCTACGCACATATCAATGTATTGTTTTAAAAATTATTTTTATCATGAATTTCAATGAAAATTAATTATTGTTTTAAAATATTATATAAACAGTGAAACATATTATTATAGTATTTGCATTGAAGCAAAGCAGTTGAAAAGTGTAAAGTAATAACGATGATATTATTATAAAATACATATATATTTGTAGTACTTTTTAAAAAGTACATAAGAAATTATACACTAAAATATATTTAAAATAATTTATTTGATCCACTAACTTTACTCAATGATTCCTTACTAAATTACAAATACATGATTTCTTAATATAAAAGTTGGATGTGATGAATCAATAAATTTACTAGTTTTATTATATTTTTAAGTTTAAAATAACAATTTTATTGACATTTCATGGTTAATTACCTTTTTCTGAAAAACACACAATTAAACAAAATAAACCTAAGTTATCTTTTTGATAGTTTGTTGAGAGGTCTCCATGGAGTTGATTAGTCTTTACAAAGTCACTGAAACAAACATAAAAATTGCTGGCCTAGACTTTGCAGAGAGAAGGGTTTGTGTAAAATGTTGTGTGGAGAATTTAAGATTTGACCTCAAGCCACTGTTGATACATTTTCCAGTTAAAAGTTTTGGCTTCATATTGCACGCATCAAGGTCGAGTTTGTAGCTTCACGCTTCATCTGTGCAGCTTTGCCACTCCCTTGGAAGTATGCAAATACTTGCTGAATCACCCAGATATTGAGAAGTGTTTCAATGCAGAAGAAGTACATCCCTATAAAATACAATATCTGTGATGGAGAAAACAAATTGGTAAGACTGTCCCAAACAGAAGTTAAGTAATTGTAAATGAAAAGAAATAATACTTACCCCGACCACAACATTAGTAGTTAGAAGCTCAAGTGCTGGCAATAAAATTGAGTAAAGAAGGGAACAAAAGAGGTTGCTTCAGATGCTTTTCTTATAGAAAAAAAGAACTCTCACGTGAGAGACTTTCCTCAAAAAGAGGACTAGTGGAGAAATTGCAACAAAGCAGCAGAATGCAATGTGAAACTGAAAAAAGCAAGACATGAAAACCAACAATACGTGGAATCAGATGGACTTTCTCAGAGGCTTCAAAAGTCTTATCATAAGAAAATTGAGTAAAAAAGGTAACGAAAGAAGTTGGTTCAGATGCTTTTCATATAGAAAAAACTCTCATGTGAGAGACTTTCCTCAAAAAGAGGACTGGTGGAGAAATTGCAACAAAGTTGCAGAATGCAATGTGAAACTGAAAAAAGCAAGACAGTGTAAATATCTTGGCTTCGCAAAATAACTATGATGCAGAGGAATCTACCAATGAGGATGTAATCAAAAGTTATATATTACCACGTAAAATAAGAAAAAATATTCCAAACTTGCCCACAATTAGTTTTAGATAGGTACGTGTACATATTGTATTATTGACCCATGTATCGTTTTCCCTAGCAAGTTACATCATATTATCTTTTTTTTATAGAGCTGTACTTTCCTGATATCTTGGTAAAGAGGACGATACCATAAGATTTAAGCCCCATGTACCCCCATGAATTAAGTAGATGATTGACATATGATTTACCATGGATTTTAACTCTTTTAGGCCATGGTATATGTGCTTTATTGAGTCTATTATATGGCATTTTAGTATGTTTTAGAGTGTTTTCAGGTACATGTATGTTTTGGAGAACTTTGGTGACTTTGGAGCATTTTGAGGTATAGAATTGCACATATGCATTAAAACTTTAGCTATGGATTGAGACCTTCTCAAATAGAAATTGAGCTGATTGATTGACAAATTTTAGAACTTTAAATTAGATTTCCAATGCTACCGGTTTGAGGTCCATCCAACGATTAGATATAAAGTTATGCATGTTTTACAGAAGAGTGGTATGTCTGCCTCGTGAGATGAAGTTGTCGAGGAGATGAAGGAGTGTCAATCGACAACACAGCCTTGTTGTCGGTCAGCAGGGATGCCAGAATGCGGGCCGAGTATATTTAAAACCGACTAAGGCCCAAAAGTCACCAGATATTACCAGAATGTCCCTGGCCGAGTTTTAACCATATTTATGTATTTTCTAAACCATTGATGACGACTATGCTCTTTATGCTTTCAATTATTCTTTATTATTTGTTTTAAAGTTGGATAGAAGAGAGGAGCTCCTTCAGAATCCTCTTGGAACTCCATTGGTTTTGGTTTTATATTTTATATTGATTCATCTATTCTTTCTATGATTTTATGTGACAACTATCATGTCTGAATAGATATATCTGTTGGATTTATGTTCTTTAGGGTTTTGATGAACTTCTGAATATATAAATTCTAGAGTGATTTGTTAGGATACTTCAATAGAATTTTTCTTACTGCTTGTTTCTAGAATAGCTAACTAGAAATCTTATCATATGATAGTTAGGCGCACGCGAGAGCATGGGTCTGTTACATGAATATAAATTTGCTAAACTAGGTTGTTAGATACATGTGAGAGCTGGTCTAGGAATCTAGTGAAGATCTCGATTAGGTCATTTACGTTTGTCTAAGGAAGCGTCGATCGACGTTCACTCAATATCATCAATTGTTGCTCGATCCATGTTGACAAGCAACAGTTGAAATACTGGACTTGGTCAATAGATTAGACTCGCAGCGAGAGCTGGTTTTGCATTAGACATTGAGTTCTAGGATAAACCCTTAGCATCTAAAGATTATAATTCTGATAAAATGAATGAACCTCTAAGACTGGCAACCCTCCTTACAACAAACAACTGAACTATTGCCTTGTTTGACTTGGTACTTCTATATTTACTTCTTTCATACTTATTTACCTAGCTTAATTACGGCTGTATTGAGTTTATTGTGTGCACATACTCTGTGTGGATTCAATCCCTAAGTACTACAACCGAAACTGTTATTTTAGAGAGTAAAGTCACTCATTAGGATAATTTGACTGATATCAAATTTGTCCCCGTTGCCGGGAAGCATTGGATCGCCATTAGACTCAATTTATTTGATTTAGTCTAGACTATTTTTCTATTTAGTTTATTTACATACACAATTTTCTTGTGTTTCATGTACATACATCTAAGTACCATGAAGCAATGAGAAGATATTTTTTTGGGTTCTTCAAAGAAGGAGCCTGCTGATTCACGCACGATCTGAAAGTCTACAAGAGAAGTATCGATCGACACCCTCCAAGCAGTAGCGATCGACAGCGTAAATCAAGTATCGATCGACACCAACAGAACATCATCAATTGACACTTCTTGCAAGAAGAAAAAAGAAGGTCGAGGTACTCATACTGAGTTTCGATGTGAATAGGATCCTACGAGATGAAGATGGTCGCACTCGCAACAGCGCATAACAATTGATTAATGCACATGGTTCTGTAATCCCTGATGTGATTGATGTTGCTGAGATGAATGAATGACTTTGACCTGAGCCATGAATGGTATCATTGGGTAGGTCATGACCCCTTTCAAGCTCTTCCTCACCAAGATCCCATAAACCACACTAAGGAAGTTGAGGATCTACTCTCAGAGAGCGATCATCATGAGTGTTTGAATACCCTATGCTCTGCAAGATCTTCCCCTATTCTCTCTATGTGGATGAATTTAGCTGGTTCATTTAACTGCAGCCAAGATCTCTAACCTCCTGGGAGGACATTGAAAGATCCTTCCTCTATGAATTACTTGATGATGCTGAAGCAACTCGAGAAACAGAGAAAAATGATAACTGAGAGAGGCTTATTGATGGTTGGCATATAAAGAGGAAAGATCTGATTCCAAGACAGCTGGTCGAGTAGATTATGGTAATGGGTGATGAACATTATGAATCTGGAGAGCCGAGCAGAGTTAAAGAAGCTGGTATTTGTGACCCGACCTCAGCATTGATCGACACAAACTCATCTTGTCGATCCACACCTCCCGAAATCCCTGAAAAATCAAATTGTCCCCAGGACTTTGCAGACTCGACACTGAAGAGCACTGATGTATCAAGATGTTATCATACACCATATATAAAAAAGAAATCACTATGGAAGATCTCTTGGAGTTAGAGGATGGAGAACAACTTTGAGATTTGGATTCGAGTAAAAAAGTAACTGATATAAGCTATTTATTACCAGTTTTAGGCCATGTTATAGGCTCTATTCAGAGTCTATTATGTGTGTCTAGGCTATGTTTTACAGTATTTACAGGTCCAGGAACATTATGGAGATAAATGAGATACTTGGAGCTTTTGAAGCTTTTGGAAGAGAAGAATCCGCAGCTGATCATCTAGGGAGTCGACGAAGCCATCGATCGATGGATCACATTTGGCGTCGACCGATGATCTAAGATCGAGAACGATCGATAGAGCACTCTTGCCATCGATCGATGATCAAAGCCCAAGTCAGAAAGACAAAAATACCCTGGATGAGTTTTGATTTATTTATTAGGGTTTTCAATCATAGTTTTAAAAGGCTAAGAAGTCTTAGGTAAGGCAAGCAGCCAGAGAAGAGAGAGGCTGAAAACAGAGTTGGAACAACTTGTTTATTGGAGATACAGATTTGGACATCATTACAAAGAAGATCTTGAACTCCTTTTCTTATTACTCAGTTTATTCTATGCAATTTATTCAGACTTTCATCATGGTCTTTATTGCTATGTCTGAGTAATTCATTGTTAGATTTAGGGTTCTTTAATGGTAGTCATATCTTGTTGATTTTATAGAATTGTTTGGATAATCTTCTTGGTTCTTTTATTTAAGTTGTTCTTAATGCTAGGTTGAATTGGATCACCTCAATCTTAGAAACTAGGGTTTCATAGTGCAAGCAAGAGCATGGTTATATCCCTGAACCTATCTTAAACAATTTAAATAAGGGAAAATTGCCAAAATAGAACCAAAAATTAGGATAGTTGTTCCCTTAGTATAATATCATTATTAAGTTGTCCATATAGTATAATAGTTTTCATAATCCCAAAACTAACCTTGAATTAATCAAATTAAATATTTTTTTTCAAATTATAAAATATTTATAAATGCATTGATTCCAATAACAGTAGTCTACCCTCTTTGTCATCAGCCGAAAAAATCCATCATGTGATTGCACTTAATTCCCAAACACCACATGTTGTATAGATATGTATCATAGAGCAAGACTTTGAGAAAATCAAAAGAGAAAGTATGGAGAAATCATAGATTGATGAAGAAGAAAGGGAAAATCATTTTTTTTTTTGCTATTTTGACAAGAAAATTCGACCAAAATACGTTTTAAGAAGTTAGAATATTTTTAGAATATTTGCTTAACTAAAATTTCCTTAATTTTCGCAAAAAACAGGTTCTCTTATCCGTAGAAGGCACCTTCTACTCTTTGTAGAATGATACCATAAACTTAGAATGCAATATCTACTCATGTAGACATATGGGTAATGTTTAGATTTCGTATTCCAAATATTTTAGAATACTTAATAAAAGTAGAATTTGTATTCTGTAGAAAAGTAGATATCTTTACAATTAGTAGATTGCTCGTTCTAAAATACGTAGATGAACTTGTATAATTTAGAATTCGTTTTCTACTAACCCATTTTCCGTAGAAGACGTAATCTACTATTAGTAGAACGTAATTTAAAAAATTTATTTAATATGTTTTTCAACCAAATTTTTTAATCATTTTTTGTATATGAGTGTTTTATTAATTGTTTATATTTTTAATAATTTTTTTGACTCATAAAACTATTTATTTTATTATGTTTCAGAAATAGAAAGGGTAAAAAAGAGACAAAATGGTCAAAAATGATATTATACCAAAGGGACAACTATCCTAATTTTTTGTTCTGTTTTAGCAATTTTCCCTTTAAATAATTGATAAAAAACGAGAGTTGAATTGGAAGTTTAGAGAACCCATCAAACAGTGAAACTTATACTGTTGGAATGAGCATTGATCGACGTCACCTTGTGTGCATCGATCAACACTCAATTGAGATACGCGAGAGCGATATCATAAAACACTTAGGTTTGAGTTCGAGAACGACGCTTAATTAAAACCCTAGCAGTCTATTTATCTGCATTATCTAATACTACCTGAGAATTTCCTCTAAGTCTAATCCATTAATCTAATCTTCACAAACCAAATCTATCTTGTGATCATTATTATTATTATTACTATTTGTCTAGCTTTAATTCGAAAATAATAAGTCTATTGTGCAATCCTAGAGTCTCTGTTGATTCGATCCATAAGTACTACACTAAACCTCTTATTTGAGAGAGTAAAGTGAGAAATATGGTTAATTTGAGAAGTGATATAAAACACCAACCACATCAAATATGGCGTCGTTGCCGGGGACTCTTTCTTATTGCCATTAGATTTCATTTAGAATATCGTCTAGATTTTTTATTTTTACTTTATGCTAAATTATTCTTTCCCGGATCCTGTGCACAGATACTTAAAGGAGAGAATATGGATTCAGGACAACACGGATCGATCGACGGAGCTCATCCGGGATCAATCAACGCGAGTCCATTACTGTCGGGCGACCGCCTCCTGTTGCCATCGATCGATACCGATCAGACGAAAGCATGTAAGTACGCCTTTACTGATGCTGATAATAAGAAAGTAGTCCTGATATAACCAATGAACAATAAACACAACGAAACAAGCCAACTCATTAACTATCAGGGGACTGCAATCCCTGATCAAATCACTAAATCTCCAAAGAATGAGATAAAGCATTACTTGCCGATGTTCGAATACCTAAATCCCAGAAGGATCTATTCCAATAGGTCCGCAATTCGATTACCAGACAACCATTCAGGGAGCTCTGAGCTTGATATCGACTTCCTAGTTATGGCCCGCAAAAATCAGTGCAGTGCTCTTCCTACTGAACACCCGAACGATCACATCGAGATGCTAGAAGACATGGTGAACAACGATTTCAATCGCTGCAAACTCTTCCCCTTTTCCCTTGAAGGTGACGCCAGGAGGTGGTTGAACCAGCTACCACCAGGGTCCCTGACCTGTTGGGAATATATCAGAAGCTCTTTCATCAATCACTTCTTTGACGAGGAAAGATACTGGGAAGCAAGGAGAGAAATATCCACATTCATTCAAGGTAACCGTGAATCCTTTAAAAACGCTTGGACTAGATTCAAGAGCTACCAGCTCTTGTTCCCACACCATGGATTCTTAGAACCCCAACTCATCAACACTTTCTATAGAGGAGTAAACCTAGACTACCAAACCATCCTTGATACGGCCAGCGAGGGGAACTTCGGCACTAGGGAACATGGACTTAGGTAGAGCTTATGAAATGAGAGATGGAGAGAACAATGAACGCCAGTGCTCACGGAGGAGGAGCACTCAACCCGAGTCAGAAAGACTCTGGCACAGTCGCGACCCTCCTGGACGATGCTGTCTGTCGCGATTTCGAAAAGCAAATAGAATTCTCAAATGTGATGAGTCTGAACAACCAACGATTTAGGGATAGCACTGAAAACTTCGCAAGCAACTACGACACCACAGTTGATATATAGGAAAGAAGCCCGAAGTCAAAGATGAATCAAGTATTCATGGGAAACCGTAGGATAGCCGCCGACCTTAACAAGAAGTTAGATCTGATATATGCGGAGATGATGAAAAAAATCGAAACTCTAAGTGAACACATTAAGAGGATCGACAGCCAAGTGGCGCATAACGCTATATCCATCAAGAGAGAGGACAAATTTTTACCTGGTAAAACAGACGCTAACCCCAAGAGACATTGCAACATCGTAGCCTTACAAAGTGGTAAACAACTCGCAACTGGCGTTAGAGAAAGCATAACTATCGATGAGTTCGCGAGAATTGAAACAGAGGAAAAAGAAAAACCGATTCCCGTTCCGCTTGACACTGACGAACAAATTCCCGAGATCTCACCCGAAATTGAAGAATTAGACCAAACTGACAACCTCGAGAACTTGTTTGACAAACAAAAGAAAAAGGACACATAAGTAGGAGACGTCGATCGACACTCGTTACCAAGAATCGATCGACTATCTAAACCTACCATTGATCAACCGTCCGAAGCAAGGCGTGATCAACATTCGGACCCAGAACCGACCGAACTGGTTAGAACAAGGGTTTACCAAGCAAGAGCCCCTTTTCCACCAAAGAACGCTTAGCAGAAAAAGAAACAGAAAGAAAAAGCAATATGCAAAAAAGCGTTCGAAAAAGTAAGCATTGAGATGCCTCTGAACGATGCCATTCACATCTCGCCTGACATTAAGCAGTATGTGAAAGATGCAGCAAAGCGAGGATTCCATGAATCAGAACATTGTGTAATGATGGTATCATAAGAAGTAAGCGGAATCATTCAAGGGAAAACTCCGTTTAAGCTCCTTGATCCCGGTAGCCTTGTTCTGGACTGCACTATGAGCGATGAAAGATTCCAAAGATCCCTCTATGATTTAGGCTCTAGTGCAAACCTGATGCCTTATTCAATTGCAGTCACCCTCAGTCTAACACAATTTCAACCTACCAGAGTCACTCTCGTTTTAGCTGATAGATCCACTGGAATTACGGAAGGCGTCCTCGAAGATGTACCCGTACGCATTCATAACTGCAACATACCTGCAGATTTCATAGTGCTTAAATACGAGCGAGAACCCAAAAATCTGATTATTTTGGGGAGGCCTTTCCTGGCCATGTCTGGAGCGATCATTGATGTCAGAGGAGGGCGCATATGCCTCAACATCGGGAAGATACCGATGGTCTTTGACATGGAAAAAATAATTAAACAGCCTTTGATCGGCGGTCAACCCTAACACATCGATTATCTCTCCGACCTAGCAGAAGAATCATTCATGGTTACATGCTCAAGTGATCCTCTCGAGCGAGCAATCACATCTCCTGAAGATGACATCTTTGCGATAGATGATCAGAATGAAGAATATACCAGATTGATGGATGCCACTGAAGAAATATTCAACGTCGACACCAAAGAACTTGATCTACCTGCCATCATCGATCGACACCCCGATAATACCGTCGATCGACAACATGGTGTAACCGACGACTGAAGCAAGGAGAAAGCCCCTAAAGTCGAGCTTAAACCACTTCCTGCTGGTCTTAAATACACTTTCCTTTACAAAAGTTTCTATCCTGTCATCATCAATACCAACCTGAGCAGCGGAGAGAAAGCGTTATTGCTGAATAAACTGCAAAAACACCGCAAGGCTGTCGGATATTCATTAGATGACATCCCGGGAATTTCTCCCGATTTATGTATGCATAGGATACACCTTGATGATGAATCCAAATCATCCGTTGAGCATCAGAGGAGATTAAATCCCAACCTGAAGGACGTAGTCAAAAAGGAAATCATGAAGCTTCTAGAAGCAAACGTTATTTACCCGATCTCAGACACCAACTGGGTTAGTCCAGTTCATGTTGCTCCAAAGAAAGGTGGAATTACGGTAGTAAAAATGACAAAGATGAATTGATCCCCATGAGGACTGTCACCGGACATAGGATGTGCATCGATTACAGGAAACTGAATGCTGCCACGCGAAAAGATCATTCCCCCTTACCCTTTATTGATCAGATGTTAGAAAGGCTTTCAAGCCACAAATACTAATGTTTCCTCGACGGGTACTCAGGATTCTTCCAGATTCCCATACATCCGGATGATCAAGAAAAAACTACCTTCACATGTTCCTATGGAACGTTCGCGTATCGCAGAATGCCATTCGGACTCTGTAACGCTCCTGCGAACTTCCAGAGATGCATGATGTCGATATTCACGGATATGATCGAAGACTTTGTGGAGGTTTTCATGGAAGACTTCTCAGTATACGGTCCAAACTTCAAAACGTGTCTCGATAACCTGTGTAAGGTGTTAGCTAGATGCAAAGAGAAAAATCTTGTTTTGAACTGGAAAAATGCCACTTTATGGTTAACAGCGGAATAGTCTTGGAACACAAAGTCTCAGCAGACGGAATCGAGGTGGACAAGGAAAATATTGAAGTAATGACTGGGCTACCGCCGCCCTTTAATATTAAAGACGTTAGAAGCTTTTTAGTACATGCTGGATTCTATAGGAGATTCATAAAATAATTAGCAAAATTACCCGACCTCTCACTGCACTCCTGTGCAAAGAAGTAAAATTCGACTTTACACCTGAATGTCTCGAGGCCTTTACAAAAATCAAATCGACACTCGTATCTGCTCCTATTGTTCAAGCACTGGACTGGGATCTACCATTCGAAATTATGTCCGACGCAAGCGATTTCGCTGTAGGCGCAATGCTCAGACAAAAGAAGGACAAAAAGTTGCAGGTTATATACTATGCCAGTAGAACTCTGGACAATGCGCAACAAAATTATGCGACAACGGAAAAAGAATTACTAGCCGTGGTATTCGCTTTCGAAAAATTATGATCCTATCTAGTCGGCTCAAAATTACTTGTTCACACTGACCACCCAGCGTTGAAATACTTAATGAACAAAAAGGACGCCAAGCCGAGAGGATTCTGCTTCTCCGAGAATTTGATATAGAAGTAAAAGACAAGGAAGGAGTGGAAAACGGAGTCACAGATAACTTATCACGAATAAGAGTAGATGACGATGTTCCTATAGATGAATTCTTACCCAACGAAAATGTCTACTTATCTGAATTAACATTTGTTGGCAAAGTCAATTCGGCACATAAAGAGGAATCGACCGATAACACGCTAAGCTCGTCAAACGATTATAACCGCAAAGCATCGATCGATAACGTATACAAAAAGATGATCACATAACCATTCCAATAGATATCAACGTCAGTTGTAATCCTTCATTCTCGATTAATGACTCTCTCGGAGGTAGAAGTTTTAGTTGGGGGGTCTATGCACTGAATTCCACTGATAGACCTTGGTATGCGGACATAATAAACTATCTCGCGACCAAAGTGGAACCCGAACCCTTCACAAGATATCATAAAAAGAAAATTTTGAGAGAAATACAGAGATAACACTGGGATGAACCCTATCTTTATAAACACTGCTCTGACGGAATATACAGACGATGCATTGCTGAAAGCGAAATACATGAAATCTTGTATCATTGTCATGGGTCCGATTACGTTGGAAATTTCGCTAGCTTTAAGACAGTGGCAAAAATTCTACAAGCAGGCTTTTGGTGGCCAACTATGTCTCGAGATGCTCAAGCCTACGTAGCAAAATGCGATCCTTGCCAAAGAAGAGGAAAATTCACCAAGAGAAACGAAATGGAGTAAAATTTCATACTCGAAGTTGAAGTGTTTGATTATTGGGGCACCGCCCTTTCCCCTCTTCGCAAGGAAATAAATAGATATTAGTTGTCGTAGACTACATATCCAAATGGGTCGAAGCGATAGCAACCCTGAAAAATGACGCTTCCATAGTAGTTAAACTCTTTAAAAACATCATCTTTCCTAGATTTGGAGTCCCTCGAGTAGTTATAAGCGACGGAGGTACCCACTTTATAAATAGACTGTTCGAGAAACTACTCAAGAAACATGGAGTCCACCATCGAGTAGCCACACCCTACCATCCTCAGACCAGCAGAGAAGTAGAAGTATTCAACCGTCAAATCAAATAAATCTTAGAAAATACGGTGGGATCATCCCGAAAAGATTGGTCTTTGAAACTGGATGATGCGCTCTGGCCCGTATAAAACACCCTTAGGTACCACCCCATTCCACTTACTCTATGGAAAATCGTGCTATCTCCTAGTGGAATTAACACACAAAACTGAATGGGCCATCAAAAAGACAAATTTTGATGCCAAACCCGCAACATAAAAGAGACTAATCTAGCTAAATGAGCTAGACGAAATTAGGCACCACGCCTACGAAAACTCGAAGCTATACAAGGAAAGAACAAAAGCCTATCATGACAAGAAAATTATTTCTAGGCATTTCGAACCAAACGACCAAGTACTCATGTATAACTCACGTTTGACTCTGTTTCCCGGAAAACTACGTTCTCGTTGGTCCGGACCCTTCACCATTAAAGAAGTTACGCCTTATAGGGAATTTGTCCTAGTTAATCCTAAAGGAGAGGATTTCATGGTGAATGGGAAAAGAGTGAAACATTACTGGGCCAAAGCTGAAATTCTGCATACTCAGACCATGCGTCTCGAGATGCTAGTGCCCGAATGATAAACCCATATCTCGTTAACCTAACGACTCTAAACAAGCGCTGAGTGGGAGGAAACCCACTAATTTAAAAAATAGATATAATTAATAATTAATAAAAAATATAATTAAAAAAAAATAATTAATAATAAATATGATTTTATTAATTACGCATTTATAAATTTCCCAATTGGAAAATGGAATCACAAAACAAACCATCGATCGATGCCCAAATAGGAACGTCGATCGATGGCGAGTGCTGATAGGTTAACTCGACACAACTCCGATTCATAAAAACACTTTTCTCTAAACCGCCAAAAAAAAACTCATACGAGCAAACACTCGATTTCTCTCTAATTTTTGGGCCGGTTTTGCTCGTTCTTGAGCCTAAACAACTGGATTTTCAACCCTCATAGTTGTTTAACTCACTAAATCACTCGATCATCAAGATGGACAAACGACGAACCAAGGCACGATACGAGCCGGGTGGTTCCAATAATCAGCCACGAGGCCCTCCATGCCAAGACCCTTGGCCCAAAGAAGAAGAGGCTTTACTTGACACATTCGAGGACTATCCCAACCCTCGAAAGGATGTAGAATCGAGGGAATGCACACATCACCATGTGAGTGAGGTTTGGGACGACTTTGACAGCCTCTACTACAACGCTTGGCAAGGCGTTTCTATCGAGCCCACACGGTTCGTCGACAGACGCACCTTGAAGAAGCTAGGGCTACTGACCGACTTCAGACAGATGGTATGGGAGTTAAGAATTGGCACGATGGCCACTAGGACATACCCTCTCTACCCCGACCTGATCCATCAATGTATCGCTTCAGCTCAGGTTCTCTACAAGCGCCCGCGGGTGAAAGTGCCGAACGAAGCCACATTGACTTTTCTTACCAGAGACATCCGACACAGGATCACCATTCCACAGCTCTGCGAGATCTACGGGTTTGAATCTGACACGTCCGCCTGCACAGCCGCTCCTTTCCCAGGTCTACATCCTTTCTAGGGACTCATTGCTACGGGCCCTTTCGACTCAGACTCGACTACTCAGACGGATGTCCGTCACCCCACCCTTCGCTACTTCATGAAGGCCCTTACCAACACTTTGTTGTGCAAGATGGAACCCAACAAGGTTAGGGTTAAGGAGCTCACATTGCTGTACTACTCCGTCGGAGACTTAGTGGAGCTCGACGATGAGATTTTTCTCCCACCAGTGGGTGATCAGCGGGTGAACTTGGGAGCTATTTTTGCTGAGCATCTGGCGACCCTGAAGGACAACCCTTCAAGGGTACTGGCCCGAAGAAGGAGACAATTGGGAGCCTCCTGACACCTATATTCAGCTTCCTTGGTATCAGCTTTGATGGAGCCTCTGTCGTGAGTAAGTTGAGATTCATGGATGACAGTCACTTGAAGAGGACCCAATGGCTGAAGGAGGGCAAGTATTGGTCTTTTGTAGAGGACGAGGGGACTAGGATGCTCGCGCTTCCAGCTCCAGAGGTGACAGTTTTTGCTGATGATCCGGAACGCCTAGCCTTCAGACCAGCTGAGCAGCACCTCCACACAGCACCGCTCAGAGTATGCCGCAGAGGAGGCCTCAGACCAGCCCATCCGGTAGCAGCAGCCGCGGCACCGAGCCAGCAAAGCCACAGACACCTCTCCCACCCTTCCCTGAAATTCCAGAGATCCCCATCCACGACCATGGTGACTTCCAGAGAGTTGTAGTGGACGCACTTTGCGCCATATGGACTAGGGTTGAGACGATGTCTCGATGCCAGTGCTTCAGTCGTCCCAGGACCAGAGCGATATCATCACCAGGAGCCGCACCTCAGCCTCAGCAGCCTGACATGGATACATCGGACGAGGAGTAGCCTCCCTTGTTGCTCCTTCATCTTTTATTTTATCTTACTTTCAGACTTATGTTTTACGATGTTGCTTTTATATTTGGACTCATTACTATTATGCTGCTGTTTGACGATCTGATATGTGTTTGAGTGTCTAACAGAGCTAACCAAAGAGAGATGATCCATGGAGAGTAGACACACACAAACGATTTTAGTCTAACACGGCAATCGACCATATATGTTAAGTCGATAGTTCGAATCTTCCGTTGATCGACGATGATGGTCTACCATCGGTCGACACAAACCTATGACCATCAATCGACGTTCTTAGCAGTATGGTATAATCTACTTTCTCTAACATTATTTACTTATAATTTCATTTTTCTTAACCAATCCAAGGCGGATTACACTGGGGACAATGTAATTTAAGTCTGGGAGAGGTTCGCTAATGCTATTTGATTTGTTTTGAGTTTTATTTGCTATATATATAAGTTTTTCACAAAATTTTATTAAGACAAGGAGATTATGATCAAAAAATTTTATTGACTAACCACTTTTTAGCACCATTTTAGAAGGTTAGTTGCAGAGATTACTATGGATACTAAAGTGGATCATTCTGCCACTATATCACACTTACTTAGAAAACTTGAAGGAACCGAAGCTGATTTCCAACACTAATCCTGACATTATCAGCTTGCCTTGGGGCTTGGTATACAATGGATCGGGTCCTTCTGCAAGTCTGTAGGTACAAGTCATTGCACCTTTGGTTCCTTTCTCTCTCTCTCTTCAGCATCTACTTAAATGTCTAAAAGATTGAGATGATTTCCTAAGATGCAAAGGGGTAGGTACATTACCTATGACTCCATTATTCTAATTCAAAGGAATGATCACACATTGTTGCAAGCGAGGGGTAGGTAAATTACATATGACCCCATTATTCGCCTACAACTTTGCCCAAAAAGAAAAATAAAAATAAAAAGAGAAAAATAATAAGAAGAGATCTAAAAAGATTCAGAGAAGAGAGAAAAAGAGGGAAGAAAGGGATCAAAGAGGATTTTGTACCTAGTTGTACATATACTTGCAGAGGTAAGAGCCCATGTGTCCTTTGATCGATACTCCCAAGGTAAAGCATTCACTTTATTTTATGCAAAGAAATGAGATCAGTAGAGGGGCGAGTCAAGCTAGTATTTGCTAAGTTGTTGCTAGAATGGATTTGGTTGCTATACTAGGATAGAGTATATAAAGTTTCTCTATGATTGACTTGATAGGATGTGGTTGCAACAAAGTAGAGTGACAGTTATACTTAGATATTATGTGAGTCTCCGCTTTTTAAAACCTCTTTCACAGGCTTTGTTTGCTTGAGGACAAGCAAAATGTAAGTCTGGGGGAGTTGATATAACCTATTTATTACCAGTTTTAGGCCATGTTATAGGCTTTATTCAGAGTCTATTATGTGTGTCTAGGCTATGTTTTATAGTATTTACAGGTCCATGAACATTTTGGAGATAAATGAGATATTTAGAGCTTTTGGAGCCTTTAGAAGAGAAAAATACGCAGCTGATCATCTAGGGAGTCGACGAAGCCATCGATGGATGGATCACATTTGGCGTCGACCGATGATCTAAGCTCGAGAATGATCGATAGAGCACTCTTGCCATCGATCGATGATCAAAGCCCAAGTCAGAAAGACAAAAATACCCTGGACGAGTTTTGACCTATTTATTAGGGTTTTCTATCATAGTTTAAAAAGGCTAAGCAGTCTTAGGTAAGGCAAGCAGCCAGAGAAGAGAGAGGCTGAAAACAGAGTTCTAACATCTTGTTTATTGGAGAGACAAATTTGAACATCATTACAGAGAAGATCTTGAACTCTTTTTCTTATTACTCAGTTTATTCTATGCAATTTATTCAGACTTTAATCATGGTCTTTATTACTATGTCTGAGTAATAAATTATTAGATTTAGGGTTCTTCAATGGTAGTCATATCTTGTTGATTTTATAGAATAGTTAGGGTAATCTTCTTGGTTCTTTTGTTTAAGTTGTTCTTAATGCTAGGTTGAATCTGATCACCTAAATCTTAGAAACTAGGGTTTCATAGCGCAAGCGAGAGCATGGTTATATCCCTGAACCTATCTTAAACAATCTAAATAACTGATAACAAACGAGAGTTGAATTGGAAGTTTAGAGAACCCATCAAACCGTGAAACGAGTACTGTTGGAATGAGCATCGATCGACGTCACCTTGTGTGCATCGATCGACACTCAATCAAGATACGCGAGAGCGATCTCATCAAACACTTAGGTTTGAGTTCGAGAGCGACGCTTAATTAAAACCCTAGCAATCTATTAATCTGCATTATCTAATACTACATGAGAATTTCTTATAAGTCTAATCCCTTAATCTAATCTTCACGAACCAAATCTATCTTGAAATTATCATTATTATTATTACCATTTGTCTAGCTTTAATTCGAAAACAATAAGTCTGGTGTGCAATCCTAGAGTCTCTGTGTATTCGATCCCCAAGTACTACACTGAACCTCTTATTTGAGAGAGCAAAGTGGGAAATAGGGTTAATTTGAGAAGTGATATAAAATACCCACCACATCAGTAACTATGGAAGACTTCTTGAAATTGGAAGAATGGCTTGAAGATATGGATCAGAACTCGAAGATGAAGCTTGATGACGATCAACACAACTCAGGAAAAGATCTGCAGACTTCACCAAAAGCTAGCATCGATCGCCACCCACCTGATAACATCGATCGGCATCCACCCAATATAATCGATCAACACCCACCTGATATAATCGATCGACACCCACCCGATGATATCGATCGACACCCATGGTTGGACAAACTTCCAGGATATATGAATTAACCATAACCGATTGAGGAGAGAGTGTACAAGTCTGAGCCTCACACCTTGCTGTCCCCAAACATATGAGATCATCTATCTATGCAAAAGAAGCTGTTGGGTTTCACAAAAGAATGAAGAGGATACATGACCTAGTAAAGTTTGTGATTCCATGCGCTATTTCTGAAGTTGAATCGCTTATTCCACCTGACATAAGTGTGCATCTAGATTTTGGCAATGGGATAGTAGAAGATTCTCTGTCTGCAGCTGTTTCTGAGGAAAAAATTAGGTCTATAAAATGATGTAAAAAAGGTCTTTTGGTACAAGTATCGATCGACACTACAACTTCAACATCGATCGACACCCATCGTGTATCAAAGCATAAGGAATTTGTAGTGTGTCAATTTTTTTTTGATGGGGGCACAACCACACGACTAGACAAGTCTAGAGGAAAGAGGAAGAAGAATTGGAAGAGGAGAAAAAGGACCAAGAGCGGTCCTTAATTGTCTTTGATTCTCCACTTCTCAGATGGTGTCAAGAAATCCAGAGCACACAGCAACTGCTTCTCACATCCATTTGCAATGCTTCGAGCACTCCTTATTGTTAAGATGGTAGACAAAGGAGAAGAGTATATCGAGGCTTTCACAAAAAGATTCATGAAACTTCAGAAAGTAGACATTGAGACTTGTTTTGGAGCATGTTCTCCTTCTCATCCGGACTGAATAAATCTCTAGAAGTCAAATTAATGACTAAAAGTAAGCTCTATGTGGGAGGTAACCCATTGTTATGTAAGTTTCAAATTTGGTTCTACTTTCATTTTATACTAATTTTCATTTTTATTTCTTTCAGGTTAAAAAAAGAAAAGAAAAAAGAAGATGAACAGTGACAACACTGTAGCAGCACCGAGTGACACTGTAGCTGATCATCGAGCGACATTGTAGCTGATCATCTAGCGACACTGTCGCTGATCATCTAGGTACACTGTAGCAGAATATCAAGCGATAATGTAGCAGAACATCGATCGACACTGTAGCAGAGCATTGGGTGATATTGTAGCAGAGATATTGTTCATCAAGAAAAGATATAAAGAAGAAGAGTTGATATACCAACATCAACCGATGGTTGGTCAGCGTCGATTGACAGTGTATCATGAGTATCGATTGCCACTTAACTGTGTTGGTTGACACTCACATCAAAAGCAGAAATACTCGAAAAACCTTGTTAAATTTATCCTTTATGATATATTTTTCCCACCAATCTTAGATTGTACTGGGGACAATGTTGTTTAAGTCTAGGAGAAGTTTCTACTAATATTTTGCTTTCTTTTCAGTTTATTTTATGTGTTTTTATTTAGCTTTATTGAGTCAAGAATGGGATGATGAACTTTTCAATTTACTTATTATCTAAACACTCTATAGCACCATTTTTAGATTTAGTGACTGCAGAGTGTACTAAAGATACCAAAGTGGATCACCTGCCATTCATATCCACACTTGCTGAGAATATTTGAAAGAACCGAAGCTGACCTCCAACCTAATTGAACTTAATGTCCTTGTCTTGGTGCTTCGTATACAATGGATCGTATTCCTCCTGCAAGTCNTCTCTCTCTCTCTCTCTCTCTCTCTCTCTCTCTCTCTCTCTCTCTCTCTCTCTCTCTCTCTCTCTCTCTCTCTCTCTCTCTCTCTCTCTCTCTCTCTCTCTCTCTCTCTCTCTCTCTCTCTCTCTCTCTCTCTCTCTCTCTCTCTCTCTCTCTCTCTCTCTCTCTTTGGCATCTAGAGAAAGAAAAGATTGAGATGATTTTCTGAAAGATGCAGAGGGGTTGAAAAATTTTCTATAGCCCCAATATTCTAGTTCATACAGGAATGATCACACATTGCTGGAAGCGAGAGGTATGTAAATAACATGTGACCCCATTATTTGCCTATACTTTGTCAAAAGAAAGAAAAAAGAAGATGAACATGAGAGACTGCATCAGCGTCACTGATTCATTGGATTAATAAAAAAGAGAACCGAAAAAAGATTCAGTGAAGAGAGAAAGAGGGGAACAAGGGACCAGAGAAGACTACCAGTGTGTTTAGATACTTGCTTGAGTAAAAGTTTATGTTTCATTTGATCGATACTCTCAAGATAAAAATTGCACCTTTTGATATATAAGAAATGAGGTTAGTTAGCTTGTATTAGCTAAGTTGTTGGCTAGATGGATTTGGTTGCTAAGCTAGAATATGGTATATAAAGTAACTCTAAAGTTAGAATTAATTTGATGTGACTTGCAACACTGCATATGTGATGCTATTAAGTTAAAAATTGTGTGTCCTTTCATTTTCAAACCTCTTTCACAGGACTACTCTATGTTTTGCTTGAAGACAAGCAAAATGGTAAATCTTGGAGAGTTGATGTACCATGAATTTTACCTCTTTTAGGCCATGGTATATGTGCTTTATTGAGTCTATTATATGGGCTAGGAGTATGTTTTAGAGTGTTTTCAGGTTCATGTTCCTTTTGAAGAACTTTGGTGATTTTGGAGCCTTTTGAGGCGCAAAACTGCACAAATGCAATAGAAGTTTAGCTATGAATGGAGACCTTACCATGGTGACATTGAGATGATATTTTTTTAAAAAGATAGAGATTTGAGTTAGCTTTCCAATTCCACCGGTTTGAGGTCCATCCAACGTTTATATCTAAAGTTATACTCGTTTTACTAAAGAGTGGTATCTATCCTCGCGAGATAAAGTTGTTGAGGAGATGGAGTGTAGATCAAAAACACAGCCTTGGTGTCGATCAACAGTGATGCCAGAATTCAGACCGATTATATTTAAAGACTGACTAAACCCATAAGTCACCATATATTACCAGAATGCTTTTGGCCGACTTTAAATCTTACTTATGTGTTTTCTAAGTCATTGTTGACAACTACGCTTTTATGATTTATATTATTATTTATTCTTAATTTTAGGGTTGGATAGAAGAGAGGGACTCCTTCAGAGTCCTATCGGAACTCTATTAATTCAGTTTTATATTTTATATCTACTCATCTATTCTTTCTATGATTTTATGTGACAACTATCATGTCTGAATAGATCCATTTGTTAGAATTATGTTCTCTAAGGTTTTGATTAACTTCTGAATATATAAATGGTAGTGTGATTTGTTAGAGTAAAGTCACTCCTTAGGGTAATTTGAGTGATATCAACATACCCTAGAGTGGGACCTTATTGCATCAGAACATATGAATGAACATGATCCGTGGAAATAACATATTGAATCTGTTCATTCGAGTAAAACCAGTAACCTGCTCCTTAAATCCAAGCTACATTTACTGACACTATATTCCACAAGAGGCATGCTATCATCTCTGCATAGTTCAATAGTTTATTCTGTTAACATTTGACTGAACTCTTCACAGATCCAATATTTGGTGCTGAGGTCTAAATAAACTTAAATTACTTCATTCTCATACATATCTACAGCAAACTGAAATAATGTAAAAACTGAACAATTCAAATATTTATGTTATATTTTTACTCTGATGTTGTCGAAAAAGTTCCATAAGAAATCATTACACACCACCATAAATACCTGTAAATTCTGCATATACCCTTCAACTAAATCTTTAAGGTTATCACTTCTCCGAACCTCTCCAACGTCACCGTATCAGTGTCAATCTTTTCCCGACGTTATTTTAAACTCGACCGTCACAATCCACCGTATTTATCTAAGAAACTTGTTGATGATGAACTTTTAAGCATTAATAAAAAGGAGTAATAAATTTTTCGAATTGGTGCAGAAAAAAGTAGATATGAAGGATCTGGTCGAGATCAAATTGAAATTTAGGAGAGATGAAATGATTCATTGTTTTGCTTATTTGATAATGGAGAATCTAGAGAAAAACTGGAAAACTAAAAAACAAATAGAGAGTAAATTTGTAAATAAAAATTATATAAGAAAAAACAGTTTGAAATCATGGTCAGTTAATTTAGAACGTGGATGAATTGATGAAATATTTTTAAAAAAAAATAAATGGGAAAATAGTCACTAAAATTTTGAGACAGAAAATATTTTTTTTTTAAATTAATTTTATTTTATAAATATTTTCCATGTGTCAGAATCTGATGGTCAAGGTGGCTTGTGCTTTAGTATATAAATGATCTGTTATATGCCTTGCCTAAGTAACCGACACAAATATCTGCAGGTTAAAACAAAAGAGTAAGCTAGTCACATAACCTCAAACAAAAATGCATCAACATTATTTTGTGTATTACTCTTTCAAAACCGGTGTTGGCTACTCCAGATGGTCTTGTCTGCATAAACCAGTGTTGTTGACGCAATCACTTGACACAACCAAGAAAAGGCCACAAATACTGATCATTCTCGATCCACAAAGCCTGGATATTGATCTTTAAGCAGGAACCAAGTACTATTCCAGCTGGCTAGTCATTGGCCTAACAGAAAATGGGCTTCTAATTATGATTCTCTCTTCTCAAAATCTGACTGCAAACTGAATTATTCTGAGACAACCGGCTTTGAATTAGGGTGATAACTGTTTCAGCGATGGATATAATAACAAAGTTATGAACACATTGACTAACAGAAAAATATCGATGAAAAAAACAAATTTGGAAAAGAAAAGAAGCTTAGTTGGACGGAAAGATCATCTTCCCTGCTCCGCATCTAATCTTCGAAGGACCAGTTATAAAAAAGAGAGTTAAAATATTTATATTTAATTTAGAAACTAAGTAAAAGGACATAAAACTGTAGGTAAGTAGATTTGTTTACGAGTTATACATGAATTGTACCCGGTTTTACCCGGATTCAACCCAACCCGGTCTAACCGCGACAAAATTATGTTCTATGGGTCTAAACTAAGACCAAATTAAACCTTAACCATAAATCCCTTTTAAACTGTGACCCAATTTCTCGCAATTCCTTTCCTCTCTCTCTAAAACGGTTCTCGCTCAAACCTTAGAAAAGATTGATTTTGAAATCTTCTATTTCCTCCTTCTCTCTTTGTTTGTGAATTGATATCGCGTCAGAAGATGGTTGAAACAAGGCGGGGTAAGAGGAAGGAGAATCCAACGTAAGGAGTTGAGAAGAAGAAGAAGGCAAAGAAGAAAAAGAATGTGAAGCCAACAGAGACGACGGAGAAGTCAGCGATGATGACACGTAGAGTGGTTTCAGAGCCGATAATTGTACTCCAGCAGGCTGTGGTGGCTGTTGATAAAGAAGGCACTGAACCGAAAAAATGTTCTTCTACTTTGGCGAGTCGACCATCGGAGGACGAGGAAGAAGAATCGAAGAACAACAAAGAAGAATCAGGTAACGATGATGAAGACGACGGAAGTGAGCAAGCTGTGAATGATGAAGAAACTGAAGACTAGGCGTGTGGATCTTATGAAGAAAAAAATGAAGGTGACATGGATGCCTCTGATGATGCAAATTAAGGTGAGGAAGAAGGAAAGAAGGAAGGAAACAACGATGAGGAATCAGGAGATGGTGATGTTGATGGGGATTCAGATACAGATGTTGATTGTGAAAAAGAGAAAGAAAATCAAGAGGTAACAAATTATTATTAGAATTTGATTTGTAGTTTTTGTTTGAATTGACACATTGTTGTGTTGAAGGAAAGATGTGTAGAATTAGCAATTATGGGTAAAACTGTAAGCAATACTAGAAAAACTTGGTGAAATAATGATAAAATGGTAAAACTATTAATATATTGGTATACTAGGAAATACTTGAATAATTTGGGAAAATTATTTGGTATTACTGGTATAACTAGTGTAGAACTAAATGTAAATTGCAGGAATTTGAGCACACCGAGACAATCAAACCAAATAGGATATTCTTCTATCAAATAGAGTACAAGAAACATATAAATCTAGGGACAAGGTGTTTCATAGTAGACGCTATTGAGATGTTTGAGTCGCTGAAACCGGAGCTAAGTTATGCGGAGAGTAGGTGATTTGAGGAGCATCCACAATTATGTCACTTGTTCCACATGAAAAAGGACTCAAACCACAAGGTTCAGGGAATGTGGATGTAGTTACTGAGGACAGCTGATATCTCGAAGAGTAAAGAAGTGTGGTTCATTATCAATGGTGTTCCCATCTGTTTTGGTCTGAGAGAACACACATTGATATCAGGCCTAAACTGATGTAACTATCCTCTCGACTATGAGGAGATTGGTAATAGAAAGTTCGTGAAGAGTCATGATATAGCCTATTTATTACCAGTTTTAGACCATGTTATAGGCTCTATTTAGGGTTTATTATGTGTGTCTAGGCTATGTTTTGGATTATTTACAGGTCCATGAACGTTTTGGAGATATATGGAGATACTTGGAGCTTGTGGAGCATTTAGAGGAGAAGAATCTGTAGCTGATCATTTAAGGAGTCAAAGTACAAGGAAGCCATCGATCGAAGACACATACTTGGCGTCAACCGATGATTAAATAACAATGTCATTGATGCAGCACACTTGCCATTGATCGACGTCCAACTCGCAGACATCAGATTTCAAGTCCAAATCAGAATGACGAAAATGCTCTGGACGAGTTTTGACATAAATTTAGGGTTTTATATTTATGTCTTATTTATTACGACGAAGAGACACACAAGCAGGCAACAAGCATTATTATGTATATTGTATTAGGGTTAGGAGAGAAAGGAGGAACTCTTTCAGATTCCTCCTGGAACTCCTTTGTTTCTTTATTTAGTTTATATTATATATCTATTTCATCTATGATTTATGTGACAAAGATCATGTCTAAGTTGTTAACTAGGATCTCGAAGTAGATTTAGGGTTGAATGATAGCAATCATGGATTAGCCCAAAAGTAGGATTGTTAGGTTAAGTTAATATTCATCAATTGAGTTGTGCTTCATGCTTTCATTCTAGAGTAGCTAACTAGGATCTCGAAAGTAAGACATGGACACCTACAAGAGTAGGTTATGTGCCAGAATAGACTTCACTGAACTAGGCTGTTAGACGCATGCAAGAGCTGGTCTAATAATTATGGTGGACTTATCAAATCTCGCCCTACACTTCTTTTTGATTTCACCGTCGATCGACACCATGCCTTAGCCGCCGATTGATGGTTTTTTCTTTTGCTCGCATACGAGAGTTGGAGTTAAAAAGATCATAATAGTTAACATTTGAGTTCTAGTATATTTACATTTACGTGCTTCATATTCCCTATAATTCATTTGGCTTGAAATGCTAGATCTAGCATTTTTACATTTAAATCTAGTTAATTAATAGCATATTTCCATATTTGCATCATTGGCATATTTTCATATTGCATCCTTACTTCTTGATAAGGAATATTTCATTCATTAATTATTTACCAGTGATATATATATTTACCTAGCTTAGTATTTTGATCCCTAAGTACTACACATGATCTCTCTTGGCAAGATTATTGTTTTGTGTGTTAAGATTAGGGTTAATTTGACAGTTAATTGTTTAGAATATTTATACCCTGCTAAAACAATAAACACACCGGTGTCAAATTTGGCACCATTGCCGGGGAGCATTGATCGCCATTAGATTAAATTTCTAGGATTTAGTCTAGGTTTGTTACTATTTTTCAAGTTACTAATTTATATTTTTCTTTGCTTTCCAGGTACATGCAAAGAAGCACCAGGAGCAATAAAGGACAAGAGCTAATATTCTCTAACCCCGACAGACTTGAACGTATGATCCGCAAAGAAAGACGACAAGCATCAATCGACAACAGATGTACCGTGTCGACCGACACTTCTTCACAACCGTATTGACCGACATCCGAAATCTAGCATTGACCGACACTGATCACATAGCATCGATCGACAGCAACTTACCCGCATTGATCGACGGAAGCAGACAAGTTCAGATGGTTGCAACTTTAATATTGGTTAGGGATGAGAATGGAGACCTGCATGACCTCAAGGGTCATATGTGTGATGCAGCAGGTCAAAGGATCAAGGAGGCTGGACAGAAGCACCACGTCAATGCCCTGATTGATGATGATTTTTGGGTAGAAGTTAAGAAAGAAAGGCTCCAAGAGGGAGATTTTTGTGTGAAAAGTTCTATGTCATTCGGCAGTTCGCATTAGTGTTGATCGATACCGAGCAATAAGCATCGATCAACAACAACTCCTGCAGTATCAGTAGCTTGTGTGAATTGATTAACGTCGATCAATACAGACACGAGACAATCGGTCGACAGAGAGATAGCAGTATCGATCAACTATGCGACCTGAGCATCGATCGACAATGGAGAAGGCCAAATCGATTGCCAAGCCTCAATAAAAATTTGACTGTGCATCCAACCATGACAACTTCAACACATAATACTGACAAGTCTGAAGCTGTGGATCTTTATAGATAAGATGATGGACAACTGATACACTAAAAATTGAATCCTTGCTACTATCAAATTAACAGTGGTTGTTGTAATACATTAGATTCAATCCAGAGGACCAGTTTACACTTTATCTTTATAGGATCAATATCAAGCTAAGACAATATGAAGTTTTGAAAATAAATAGAAGTAACAACCAAGTAACACAACTGATTGGTTTTTGGATGATTAAGAATGCTAGCCTAGGGTAGTTCAATCGGGTGTCAAACATGTGTGAGTCAAACAATTATTCAAGTTTTATTAAGAACAGTTTAGAACTCGGAGAAAGCAACTCGGAACAGCCTACTTTCGCAGTGTTGCTCTCTACGCCAATCAGCTTCAGATCCTAAACTTTCGCTTGATCTGAGATTGATGACAAGCAGTATATAACATGTCCGATATGTTCACAAAACACCTTAATATCTAGTTTTGCTTATTAGGGATGCAATGCTCATTCAAGTTATGTCTAGCAACCTAAAACACTTTTGATGAATAGATTAAACCTAGAATCAAGTACTAAGTGGTTAACTTGACACAGGCTTTAAGAGAAACAGTGAATGAAGACAATGGATTTATGACTTATCTATGTTTAGCTCACGGATCTAACACCCTAGACTAAGCAACATGACTACTCAGCCCTAGACACAAAGAACACATAGATTAGAACTGAATAATACATCACTGCAATTAAAAGAAATAAGAATAGGGTTCATTGAATCCTTCTCTAGGGTAAGAGAGATGAGGCCTTCTCCTTTTACCAATCGCCAATGAATAAAGTCTCTAGAGTATGTTTTCTCTCTCAAAAATAGTTTAGAAAAATAATACAAAAAGAAAGAAGAAGATATATGCAGGTTCCTGGCGGCTGAGAGAGGAGAGAGAGAATTATGGCAAATCTCAGAATATTAGGCAGTTTCCTTAAAAATCTATGCCGCATGAGCAGGCACTCGATTGCTCTGCCTGGGAGCACCCGTCTTCTTGCTCCTCTGTCTATGATGCGCTAGAAAAGGCTCAAACTGCATCTGCTTCTTCGTATACTTCTCCAGGAGCCTCCTAACCTACTCCAGACCTGAAATGACTCCAAAAGGACTAGATAGACTCGATAAAGACTTGAAAATAATTTAGAAAGCATATGTACAATGTGTCAAAAACACCATATATCAATTCCCCAGACTTAGATCCTTGTTTATCCTCAAACAATGTCAAGTATCAAGAACAAGCAAAAAGGTTTGAAAGTGTGGGAAATCTCCTATTCCCAACAACTATACTTTAACCTCAAATCTCTGAACCATACAAGCAGTAAACTAGGACAACACACCCTTACCAAAACCCCACTGACTTGCTGTTCAGATCGGCTCCATACTCTCTATTTCAAACCTGCCAAAATCACATTTTCCAGAGCATGCTCTTTACATTCAATTAAGAGCAGCGTGAGCTTCTTATCATGGACATTATTCAGGGTGGACGACGCTAGGTGTTAGAACATGATGTTTATTGGTGGTTTTAAAAGTGTTTAGGGCTACCTTTTCTTTGTAGAGGATGCAGTATATCGTACAAAATAGCAAGATAGAATAGATCCATTGGTGTCCACACCCCCTACTCGTTTTGCTTGCTCTCCTGCCCATGTTCCTTCTGTTTCTTTGCCCTCATAACTTGGCATCCACTTTTCTGCTGGACCATTCTAGTGGCTCATGTCAGATTTCTTTCTTCTCCTTCTCCATCACCTTTGTCTTATATATTTTTGTTTTTCTGTTTTTTTTTTAGGACATTGTATGATGATGTGACAGAGAAAGAGGTAATACATGATAATTTTTGTGCCACTGGTGGTCCTATTTATTCAGCCATTCTGGTTCTTTTGTCCTTTCTTTCTTTTCCTTTCTCTAATAACGGAGCAACCATATTGGAGCAGTTGCTCCCTAACTTCGCTTGCTCTCTTCACTGATCTCTTTTCTTCGCAGCAGTAACGAGTAAGAGGCTGCGTTGATTCTTTCCTCTCTGACCTTTTTGCACATATTTTCACATATGACACTGAAATAACAAAATGCATGAAGGTGGAATGAAGGCTAAGGTGAAAGGTGGGAACTAGCTAAAGATGAGTTAGCCACTCAGGATCAACAAGATGGATAGAAAAGATTAAGATGACCTGAGTGTAATTTTTTTCCCTAATATAATGACCACAACAAGAAGAATTTTAGTCAATATTAGGTTCAAATAAAATGGAGCTAGGTATTTTTAATGTAACCTCAACAAGCCAAAATCTTCTGGAGAAATGTGAGATAAAGTTAGGGTGTTCCAGGTCCACATGTGTATCTTTCGTCACTGTTAAGGTCACTGAATAAGATAACTAAAGCACGAGGTGATTAGTGATCAACACAAAATAAGGTCCTAATTCTCATAAAGTTTTGAATGGCTTGATCCTAAAAACTGATTCAAGCTGACTCAAAAGAAAAACAAAGAAAGAAACGAGTTAGTAAACGACGAAGACCCTCCCCCAGACTTACTTCACAACGTCTCGGTGTGAAAATAAATCAGAGAGAAGGTGTAAACAAGAAAAAAACTCTTTTTTTTTTGTTCGAGATACTTACCTAACGCAGAACACCCGTTTGTTTGCTCCCTCCAGGGTGCTCTGATTTTGGAGAAAGGTATCTCGAATTTTATGGGTTTTATCTGAAACATGAAAAACTGAAACCAATAATAAGCAATAACAAAATTCTAAAAATATTTACACTTACGAGTGGGTTGCCTCCCACCAAGCGTTTGGTTTAAGGTACTAGCTTGACTTGGTGACAGGAATCAGTCGGGTATGAGGGCTTATTCCAAAACAAGCTCCACAATCAGACATGTTCAGCTTTAATACTCTGCTCAATAACCCTTTGACAACAACTTCTCCTTTCTCTTTCAGCTCACGCGTGAGAATAACTCTAACTTTAGAGAAAGGTTTAGAGGTACCTTTGCACTTTACCTTATACTCAATGGATTTCTCATCATACATGCGAGGTATTAAAGTCATTATAGGATTACTTTTGATCCTTTTCTTCTGGACTTTTTCCTTCACCCTTGCATTCCCACTGAGCTTCTTGGTATAAGCGTGGGGATATCCATCCAATACTTCCTTGATCTCACTCTTTTCACCAAGCTCTCTCTTTGGAAATACCTTTGACCTTGCTCCGCTATTTTGAACAACCTTCGGCATTGCTCCGCTCTTTAGAACAACCTTCAGCATTGCTCCGCTGACCACTGAGATGGAAAATGCGTGCAGTGTGGAAATTCTGGTGGGATCAGCCTCGTAGAAAACCTTCTTGTTGATGTTGGAGAAAGAGACTCTGTTATTAGACATGTCGATGATTGTTCCCATTGTACCCATAAATGTTCTTCTAGAGATTAAAGGCATCTCATAATCTTTGATCATCTCAACAACTTGAAATTCAGTATGGAGCATACAATCCCCTACTTGGACATGGAGATTACGAATGGTGCCATAAGGGACTGTTGTGGAAGAGTTTGCAAAAGTCAAAGTCACAAGAGCAGGCTCAACATCAACAATGCCCATCTCGTCTATTATTGCTTTTGAGATAAGATTAACACTAGACCCAGAGTTACAAAAAGCTTCCTTGAATTCCACTCCAGCAATGGAACATGGGAAAATAAACTTTCAGGATCATCAACTTTAGGCAATACGTTCAGTGTTGGTGTAGACAATGCTCTGGTATAGAGGACCTTGATCTCTTCTTGAGTTTCTGTACAGTTTATAAAGAAAATGAGCAATGGACGAATCTGCCGAGCATCTTCGAATGCAAGCTCTTAGGAAGCTTTCTCACCATCTTGTTAAACCCAGCCAGCTGCTCTGCACTAATGGGATCCATAAAATGTTTAGGAGGAATTGGATAGATAACCTTAGGAACATAGACTCGCACTGGTAGAATCTCAGTAGGCTCGTCGAGAGAAGTCACTTCAGAGCTAGCAGAGTGCTTTGTTCTTTCTTCTATGGCAGGAGCAGTCTCAACAAATGGCTGCGCCATTTTGTTTTCCTTAGACCTCTCACAACTCAGCTCTACTACATTACAGTGCTGGGCCCTAGGATCTTTATCAGTTTTTCCAGGGAGCATCCTTTTGTGTCTCTTGACACTCTCAACTGTTTGAGCAAGTTGAACATCAATCCTCCTTATGTGATTGCTTACATTATCATAATTTGTATTCAGCTCAGTGAACATGTTGTCCATCTTGGTGTTGATGTTTGTGGTAACCTGATTCAGTGCCTTGACCTGAACCTGCTGGGTTTGGAGCATTTGATGCATCATGATGTTGAGAATTTTCAGCTCATCATGCGGATTGCTCTCGGTAGCTGGAGCAGTCTTCTGGTTGCTCTGTGGCTGTTGCTGATACGCTGCACCATGTGCATGGTTTTTCTGCACATATGCATGTCCACTGATGTAGCTAATCTCTTGCTGATTGTTCCCTTTCTTTTCAGCCTCGGGAGCAACCTCTTGATTATTCTGAGTCTTTTCAGCCGTACCTTCCTCCATGATGAAGACTTTCCCTAGGTTGTTCTTCAACAGCTGATCAACCTTGGATGTAAGCTCATCAATCTTTTGGGTGTCGACACTGTTGACTTTGAAGCAATCGCTCTCATGGTTCTTGTTAGCAGAGCTAACAGCCATGTTCTCAATCAGTTCCATTGCTCCCCTAGTAGACTGTATAATAAAATCTCCATTGCTCGGAGAGTTCAGAGCACTTCGGTATTCCCAGTCTACTCCATCACATAAAATGTCCAGGAGGTAATCATCATTAAATCCATGGTGAGAGCATTCTCTGCGGTAGTCATTGAACCGCTCTCATGCATCGCAAAAGGGCTCATCAGTGAGCTGTCTAAAGGAGGTGATCATGTTCTTCAAGGCAGCAGTTTTTGCCTTTGTGTAGAAGTTACCCAAGAACGCTGATCTGACCTGCTCCCACGAAGTAAGAGAGCCAGGAGAAAGCGACTTCAACCATCTTGCAGCTCTTCCATCAAGAGAAAATGGGAACAACATGAACTTGATGAAGTCTGGTGGTACTCCATTTGCGCGAGTAAAACTGCACACTTGCTCAAAGCTTTTAATATGCTCCATCGGAATCTCTGCTGGGAGACCATGGAACATTTTCCTCTGCACGAGAGCAATCAAAGCGGGCATGATGTCAAAGTCTTGCCGTGTACAGGCTGGTGGAGCAATGGCAGAGCACTTAGTAGGGAAGTTACGCAGAAGGTTTCTCTGCCCAATCGGAGCAGCTTGCTCCTGCTGTTGTGGCTGTTGCGCAGCCTGTTGTTGTGCTAGGATTGTCTGCTTCATCTGTTGCATCTACTCCTGTATTTGGAGCATTGTGGCAGCAAGATCAACCTGATTGTTGTGGTCGCCCATAGTGGCGCTGATCGGCATTGGCTGTGTACGGTTTGTTCTTTCTAACCTTGCTAGCTTCTGATTGCTAAGTGTAACCAATTCTCCTTGTGTGTTTCTACGAGTATGTCTACTGATCATGCAACTGGAGCTTTAGCTGAAACAAAAAGGATAGAGCAAGTTAGAGGACTTAGACTAAATTAACCGAAAAATAAAGGTAAGAAAATTGGTCGCCTTCGCAACGGCGCCAAAACTTGACACTAAAAATTGAATCCTTGCTACTGTCAAGTTAACAATGGTTGTTGTAATACTTTAGATTCAATCTTGAGGACCAGTTTACACTTTATCTTTATAGATGATTAAGAATGCTAGCCTAGGGTAGTTTAATCGGGTGTCAAACATGTGTGAGCCAAACAATTATTCAAGTTTTATTAAGAATAGTCTGGAACTCGGAGCAAGCAACTCAGAACAACCTACTTTTGCAGTGTTGCTCCCTGCGCCAATCAGCCTCAGATCCTAAACTTTTGCTTGGTTTGAGATCGATGGCGAGCAGTATAGAACATATCCGGTATGTTCACAAAACACCCTAATATGTACTTTCGTTGATTAGGGATGCAATGACCATTCAATTTATGTCTAGCAACCTAAAGCACTTTTGATGAATAGATGAAATCTAGAATGAGGCACTAAGTGGTTAACTTGATGCAGGCTTTAAGAGCAACAGTGAGTGAAGAAAATTGATTTATGACTTATCTATGTTTAGCTCACGGATCTAACACCCTAATACCCTAGACTAAGCAAGATGACAACTCAGCCATAGCCATAAAGAATACAAAGATTAGAATTGAATAATGGGAAGACGACCTATTTCCACACCATAACTATCATATAATAATAAATGTACACAATCTTTCAACCTTGTCTTAATTGCACACCATTTAAGTATATCAACATATTTCCACACACGATAAAAATTCGAAACCCGTTTCCCCACAGACCAAGATTTGACTTGGTTTTAATGGGTTATGACATGAACCGTTAGTAAACCAGTTCGTATCGGTTGATACTG
Organism: Sinapis alba; assembly: GCA_012274485.2. Taxonomy (NCBI): domain Eukaryota; kingdom Viridiplantae; phylum Streptophyta; class Magnoliopsida; order Brassicales; family Brassicaceae; genus Sinapis; species Sinapis alba. The sequence continues at coordinate 174,073 of MU106127.1, forward strand.
GTACAACCCGACCCATACAAAGATCTGACTCAGGATTGATTTATACCGACTCGAAACCCTTTCAAAATCCCCAAAATCGATTTCCCTAGAACCCTAAAATCCGAAAAACCTGAGAAACGATTTTGTTTCCCTCAGGTACATCATTCCAGTCAACATTAACATCAGTCCATGACTCCATTGTCGATTTTTCTGCAAAACAGAGAGACACAAGAGTTAAAACCAGAGAGAGACAGAACAATAACGACAGAGAAATAGAGAAAGGAAAGAGAGAAAGGAAAGAGTGAGAGAGAGAGAGAGAGAGAGAGAGAGAGAGAGAGAGAGAGAGAGAGAGAGAGAGAGAGAGAGAGAGAGAGAGACTTGCGGCCACTTACCTGGATGAAGCCAAGCGGAGGAGCAACGACGAGGAGGAGCAAAGACAGAAAATGATTACGGATTTTAGGGTTTTGAATTTGATTAAATCGGGTCTTAGTTTGGTTGATTAGATCCAAGTTTTATTAGATTGATTTAATCTGGTTTATATTCTCTAATCAGGACGTTTTGGGTTTAGTTAAGTTAATCATTGGTTAGGTTTGTGGTTTACGAAACACTAACCAATCTTTAACCGTTATTTGTCGGTATTAGTTCGTCATACAAAGTTGAGGGGGAAATGGGTTTTGGACTTTTATCGTGTGTGGAAATATGTTGATATACTTAAATAGTGTGCAAGTAAGACAAGGTTGAAAGATTGTGTATATTTATTACTATATGATAGTTATGGTGTGGAAATAGGTCGTCTTCCCTTGAATAATACATCACTGCAATTAAAGAAAATAAGAATAGGGTTCCTGGAATTCTTCTCTTGGGTGAGAGAGATGAAGCCTTCTCCCTTTACAAACTAGCAAATCCCAAAAATAAAATCTTAAAAGTTTGTTTTCTCTATCAAAAATAGCTTAGAAAAATAAGAGAAAAGAAAAGAAGAAGATATATGCAGGTTCCTGGCAGCTGGAAGAGAGGAGCGGGAGAATTAGGGAAAATCTTAGAATATTAGGCAGTTTCGTTAAAAATCTTTGCCGCAGGAGCAGGAACTCGATTGCTCCGCCTGGGAGCACCCGTCTGCTTGCTCCCCCGTCTCTGATGCACAGGAAAAGGCTCAAACTGCATCCTCTTCTTCATGTACTTTTCCAGGAGTCTCCTAACCTACTCCAGACCTGAAATGACTCCAAAAAGACTAGATAAGCTCGATAAAGACTTGACAAAAATTAGAAAGCATATATACAATGTGTCAAAAATACCATATATCAACATTTCAAGAGGAAGCAAAAGATCCCCAATCATCAACACAAAGAAGCCAATGAAAATGAAATGGATAACTTTGTTAAAAGAGTCTCCAAAATTCCTTTAGACATCCCTTTTGATGAAGCTTATTATACACACAGGTTGTGCATGTTCTTCAGGGAATCAAGAGAGACAAAAAAAGATATACAGATCATGTTCAATCAACTCAGAGAAATGATGAAACAGATGCCTCGTTTAAAGAAGAATAGTGATCTTGGGAAGTTTGTGGTTCCATGCTTCATCAAAAGCCACGCGTTTCCCAATTTCCTCTGTGATACTGGATCATTAGTGAGCATCATACCCAGAGCTATGGCAGAAAAAATTGAACCTGAGAGTAGAGCCTTCTAGTGACTCGTTAGTTTTTGTGGATTGCTCCCAGAGTGGATTCAGAGGGTATTTGTAGAGATGTCCTACTGCATATTCAGGATGTCCTAGTCCCGATAGACTTCCATGTGATGGATATCCAGATCAATTGGAACTCTTCACTACTACTTGGGAGAGCATTTATGGCTACCGTGGGAGCTATCTGTGACATGAAGACTAACAGGTTGTGCCTTTCCTTGATTGATCATGAACCTACCCTCACGAAGATGTGTAATGATACAGAACTTGTGGCCACATGCTTCTGCGATTATTACTTCGATGAAGAATCTGAAGATGCAGCATCGATCGATACCCAGCCCAGAGCATCGATCGATACCCAGCCGTTTAGAAATCGGTTGACACCCACCCTTCATTATCGATAGACACACCTACTCCAAAACCGATTAACACCTGCCACGCAGATGGCAGTTACAACCCAGCCTACCTCGACTACGACAAAGATTATAGAGAAGAAGAAATAATCGAGTATCGTGGTATTGCTATGGAACAAGAGAAGGCATATGGTTATCTACAACCAGATGAGTTTGGTATCATGAGAGATCCAGAAGGTCACGCAAGAGCTATGGATGGCAGAATGCTAAATGTCACGAGCGAAGATATCGCCGACATACTTGCAATGGCTAATGGACCTGAAAATCTGTTCGGGCAACAAGTTGGCAATCAAGCATCAATCGACGGTCACCATACACCATCAATCGATGGAGAAGAGGATCTGATTGAATATCATGGCCTAGCATCAAAAGACGCTGCCTGGGCGAAAGTGGATAAACAAGCATCGATCAACGGCATCTCCAGGCCATCGAACAACATCAGCCACGAACCAGAACAAGAACTTAGAGCAGAAGATACAGATATTGGTCATCTTAGACCAGATGAGTTCAAAAAAATTTTGAGACCCAGAGGGACGTGCACGAACTCTTTATGGTGGAGAATCCTACATATATCTAAAGAATATGTAGTAGATGCTCTTATTATGGCTAATGGATCGGGAAAAATATTTGGACAACAGCAACAGCCATCGATCGACACACCTCTTATAGCATCGATCGACATTGAGGAGCAGAAGAACGAGCCAATCCGTAATGTTCCATATAATTCTAAACATCCTAGATTAATCGACGGCAGACAGCGTGCATCGATCGACATCACCCCTCCGAAGGTACACAAACTTCATACTTCCACTGCCTATATAATTCAGAAAGTTCAGCATCGATCGATGGGATCAATCCAGCATCGATCGACGGCTGGATCGAGCAAAGTACGAGAGCCTGTGATGCAAAGGGCAGAAGAATTTTCCATTGAGAAAAGAAAGATGAGTATGGCATCTACAGAGATAAGAATGGTAATGCACGAGCTATAGATGGAAGAATATTGAATCTGCAAGCTAAAGACATCAGAGCAGTTTTAGATAGAGCTATATTGTTTGAGCAAAACTACATATGTTTACCAGAACATGCATCAAAGATCAGTATGTCTATGGAGAATCAAAGGAATACAACAAAGCAGAGATTGATTTCTACAAGAGGCTTGATGATGTCTACTATCCTATAGACAACTGCCTCACCGGCCTGACTACATGCATGGATGAGATGAAGCAAGATTTGGATACTATACAGAGACAACATGCAATTGGGGCAAACAAACTGGCATCAATCGACGGTACCCGACGACCATCGATCGACACTGAAGCCAACGTAGTATTGAGAACCTACAAAGGAGAATGCATTCAATGGAAGTTGCTAGAGAGATTATAAGGAATGAGAAAACCAGAAGAGATGAGGCAATGAGGAGCTTCATTGGTACATGGTTTCGAAAGAGCAGAGAAGATGTAGACACTTGTTTTCTAAGTGTTGGTCCACCTCCATACTAGTCAGAAAGTTCACAACTTCGAGCTTACGACTATAACCAAGCGCTGAGGGGGAGGCAACCCACTGTTTAGTGAGTTTTTAATATGTTTTTAATTATACTACTATTTATTTCGAGTTTTATTTTGTTTTTTTAGACTGTTTGAGTCCACCATTGGTCAACAATGGATCGCGACCATCGATCAACCCCACCTGCCTACCATCGATCGACATTCTCTTATAGAGAGAGGTATCAAGTTTTCTACTTCAGCTATTTACTTATGATTTAATTTTTCCTAACCAATATGGGACAGATTACACTGGGGACAGTGTAATTTAAGTATAGGGGAGGTTCGCTAACGCTATTTGATTTGTTTTTAGTTTTATTTGCTATATACTTATATAAGTTTTTCACAAAGTTTTACTGAGTCAAGAAGGGGACTATAATCAAGATTTATTATTGACTAACCACACTTTAGCATCATTCTTAGAAGGTTGTTTGCAGAGATTACTAAAAATACCAAAGTGGATCATCCTTCCACTATATCACACTTGCTTAGAAAGTTTCAAGGAACCTAAGCTGATTTCCAACACTAATCCTGACATTATTTGCTTGCTTTGGTGCTTGGTATACAATGGATCGGATTCCTTCTCTCTCTCTTTCTCTCTCTCTCTCTCTCTCTCTCTCTCTCTCTCTCTCTCTCTCTCTCTCTCTCTCTCTCTCTCTCTCTCTCTCTCTCTCTCTCTCTCTCTCTCTCTCTCTCTCTCTCTCTCTCTCTTTTTGGCATCTACTTAAAAGCTTAAAAGATTGAGATGACTTCCCGAGATGCAAAGGGGTAGGTAAATTACTGACGACCCCATTATTCTAATTCGGAGGAACGATCACACATTGTTGGAAACGAGGGGTAGGTAAATTACAATGACCCTACTATTCGCTACAACTTTGCCTAAAAAAGCAAAAAAAAAAATCGAAAATAAGATGGCAAGATGGATTGTATCAGCATCATTGTCCATTAAGTTTGAGGTCTAAAAAGATTCAGAGAAGAGAGAAAAGGGGGAAGAAGGAATCAAAGAAAACTTTGTGTCTGGTTGTTCAGATACTTGTAGAGGTAAGAGTCCATGTGTCATTTGATAGATACTCCCAAAGTAAAGCCTGCACCTTTGTTTTATGCAAAGAAATGAGATCAGTAGAGGGGTGAGTCAGACTAGTATTTGCTAAGTTGTTTGTAGAATAGATTTGGTTGCTATACTAGGATAGGGTACATTTAGGGTCTATTATGTGTGTCTAGGCTATACTTTGGAGTATTTACAGGTCCAAGAACGTTTTGAAGATATATGGAGATACTTGGAGCTTTTGGAGCATTTAGAGGAGAAGAATACGTAACTGGTCATTTAAGGAGTCGAAGTACAAGGAAACCATTGATCGACGACACATACTTGGCATCGACCGATGATTAAAGACCAAGGTCGATCGATGCAGCACACTTGCCATCGATCAATGTCCAACTCACAGACAGCAGACTTCAAGCCCAAGTCTGAATGACGAAGATTCCCTGGACGAGTTTCAACCTAAGTTTATGGTTTTATATTTATGTCTTATTTATTAAGAAGAAGAGACACACAAGAAGGGAACAACCTTTATCCTATCTATTGTATTAGGGTTAGTGTTGAATCTGAAATCGGTAACCTTGATCGGTGTTCGATTTCGATGGTGGATTTATCAAAGAGGTGATTTAGTGAACAGATCAAAGGAATATATTGATTAAAGTTGAATGTTTGATGAAGAACAAAGCAAGAACAAGTATTATGAAAACCCTAGTTCTAGGTTTGCTCTGGTTGTATGTGTGTGAATGTCTTCTTTCCATTCCATCTCCTTCTTTATATATGCATCCCCTTGTCTCGCCAAAGTCCATTTGGCGATATGTGGGCCGACTTCAAAATTTTTTTCGGGCCGTGATCACACTTAAATGGGCCTATGTCGGGTATATGCAATCTATCCCCAACAATAAGTCCCCCCCCCCCCCGCTAGTTTGTCGAAAATACCATTACTGTTGTTTTTCGGTGAATTTCTTTGAATGGGTCCATTGAAGATGTGATCTTGGTTCTCTTTTCTCCTTGGTAAATAAAGGAAAGTCGACTTCCCGACATCCCTCAGTTCTTCGTACTTCTTCTCGGTCAATCTCGTTCTGCGTAGAGGTTATGTGCTCTTCATTCATAAACGGATATCTTCTTGAGATTCGGAGTTAATGGGACACATGTTGTTATTCATAGGTCCCTAGACCTAATTATGATGACTGCTCGTCTTCCGCACCAAGTTTCCTTATAAAAGCTCCTTCCAACTCTCACTTCTTCATTTCTTCGCTGCTTCAACAAAAGGTATCCTATTTCTCTGCCTTCTCTCTTCTTTCTCTCTCTAGCTTCTTTCATTTTCCGATCAAGATGTCTTCTCCCATCCGCCGTTTTTCCTTGAAAGGGAAAGCAATAAACACCGCCTCCAACTCCGACAACAGTAGCTCTCCACGGCTGCGCAGGCCGAGAACGATAACACTCGGAGGGATGATTCCAAGACCGACAAGTGAAGATCTAGCTGAGTTGAACGACAACGAATGTAGTGTCGTTCAGTTTAACTTAGAGCTGGAGGAAAGAGAAGAGACTGGTCAAGTCCCTGTAGATGACGTGGTGCAGGAAACCGAACCGAGATCCACGCCGATAGTCAATCTCGGTGCGGATGCTGGCTCAGTTGACAAGGATAAGGCTTCAACTGAGAAGGAAATTAGCTTGGCTTTAGCTGACCTCCTTCCCATGTGATGGACTGGAAATGACTTCGAGTTTGACGAGGAGATAGATCCGGAGCAGGAACCATTTCCCTACCAGATCTACCTTCAAAAGCGTTCACAGACTGACTCTTCAGACCAGTCCTCTTGCCAGGTTCTCGTTCCTCATCCCGGCGGACCACCAAAGACCATGGACTCCTCCTGTAGGATACTCTTGCGTATACGAGTCCTGGTCCAACAACTGCTCGCTTTGGTGGCCCCAACCCGAGTTCCTGACTACCTACTGCTCCCGAAGAAAGATAGCCCTCGGTCAGTATATGGCCAACGGGATCAGGAATATGGTAACGCTGACTGTCCTCGCCGCCGAATTGGGCATCAAGATGTCGGTCTGCCTATTCGAGGAGCTCACAACACCTAGTATCACTGCGAAGATGGGGTTCTTTTATGGGAAGATGGACCCAAGTACACCGTGATTACCGGGAAGCCATCAAAAGTGAACTTCTAGAACCGGGTCTACTTCTACGTCAAGATCAATGAAGCATCCTTTGAAGAACCTTCAGTGATTCTGAACGGATATTTTAATGCTAATATCGGTATGATTTCGAGTCGTTAATTATTGCACTTCTACTGATCTGCTTCATCTATGTTTTCTTTGTTGCAGATCAGCTCTCCAAGTGGTCACAGGGTGGTTCTCGGTCTTTTCTCAAAGAAGTTGAAGCTATCAGGACCATAAGTCACCAACATTGGCCCAACATCAGCGAAGCGCCTATTCAAGCCGCTTTGAACAGAATCGACCGAGGTAACTATCGAGTTTGTCGAACTTGACTTTCCTTGATAACTTTTGCTCCTTAATTCTGAATCCCGCGTCTCTCCCCTCCTATGACAATATGATCGGTACCCCGGTGCACGGTCGTGAGTCTTCTGGTGATGGTCGTCCTGCCAAGCGGAGAAGGTCCTCAACTGCAGACGAAGGAGCTCCGATTGCTAGCCCAAATCGGTCCCCTCCTTCTGAAAGACCAGAAGAGCATCTCGGCGATGACGACCAAGAACCACAAGTTCGAGAAAACCCTTCACTGGAACCTTTTGTCGAGGCCGAAGTGGTGATAACAGGCGAGGTGCCGACGGAAGAGCATCCAGTGGATCTTTCCACAGGGGAGGAACCGCAAGGAGACCAGTTCCAAGAGCCTGATCAAAATGCTCATGGTGATGAGGTGGTTGAGTACCCGCACCTTATCGACTTCAAGTACCAGCATACCAACGTCCCTTTTGTCGAGGACCATGAGGCATCTGCACGCTTATTTTGTCAGATAAAGCTGAAGAAGAAAGGGATGCCTGAGTTGGAGCAACTCTAGCAAAACAGCCGAAATCGATAGATGACTCGGGCTGGAGCCATCGTAGGTTCCATCCATATCCGACTTCTTCCTTCACTTACTATTTTTTCTAATTGCTTTTCCCTTTTTGTTTAGTTCTTTGGAAATGCCAATATCATGGTGAGAGATTACAAAACAAAGCGGAGAACTCAGGATGAGAACCTGGCGCTGAAGACCGTATCTCTAAACAGGAAGAGAAAGGAGATTACCGAGTTGGCCTATAAGTGCGGCACCTACGAGGAGCAAGTAGATAAACTGGAAGCTGAGAAAAATGAGGCTGTGGAGCGGGCCGAGCTTGAGAGGTCTCACAATAAGCTCCTTTCCAAAGAGCTAGAAGAGCTGAAAGCTCAAAATGAGGGCTCGACAGTCGATGTCGCAACCTGGAGCAGGAGAAGACGGAGGTCGAACTAAGATTCGAGACGATGACCAGGAGGCTAAGGGAGTCCCGGGAGCATGAGGTGAGGAAGGAAAGACTTCGGGTCGACTCTGCTTTGAGACAGCAAGTGGCGCCGGTGTATGAGAAGGTGCACCAGTTTATCGAAGAGAAGCCTTCGATCCAGTTCAAACTGGCCTTGTACTCTCAAGCCAGGGGAACCCGAGAGGGTCTTGAGAAGATTCAGACCCAAGCTCTGTCGATGGACGAGGTACTTAAACAGGCGAGAGCCGACAAAGTCAAATATCAAGAAGAGCTGCAAGGAATGGAGGTTGTTGACGCCTCCTAGATTTACCTTGTTCCGATCGGTCTCGACGAACACGGCTCTAATATGACGGCCTTCTCGCCTCAGGATATCGAGGATCTCCGTGCCTAAAGTATGTTTTTGTTTAATGTATTTTACTGTTTCTCGTTGTTGTATTATTTTTTCTTTTATGTAAGAACTACAACCGAGTATGGTTTTATTTTTATGAATATCGCTTTTTGTTTCAATCTTTGTCAATACCAAATAGCGACATCAATATTGATTGATGTTTTTTATCGAATAGACAGTAGGTCGAGAACCGATGTTTTTCGATTTTTTGTAACGATTTCGCCAAGCAAACAAATAGGACTTTATCTCGTCAGATAAGTCGACATCGTTGAACTTTGCAAAAATAGGAAGAAACGTACCCTTAACTTTTAAGTTATCGAGTAGTTTTTCCTTTTTATTGTCTACTGTGATGACGCGTTCATCATTCAACTTTTTATTCTCTAAGTGTTTGATAAGAACATAGAGCGAGTAAGTCCATTCGACATGTTTGTCTACTATGGCTTACTACCGACTTGAATCCATAACAAAGTTACGGGTTAAGTGGTTCAGTTAAAAGATCCGAGTTGGATTTAATAAATATATATTTATATGATTGAAGCCGTGATGCAAATCAAAAGAAGTATATATATATATATTTTATTTTTATATTTATTTATTTTTGTAACTGAACCCAGTTAAAGGCTTCCTACGTACCCGAGATGGGATCAAGTCATTCGTAGTTCTCCTTCTTCTTTTTTCTTCTTTTTTTGTAACTGAACCCGGTTAAAGGCTGCCTACGTACCCGAGATGGGATCAAGTCACTCGTAATTCTCTGTTCCTTTATTTAAGCGATGTAGAACCGTTTCAGGTTGATCGAGTTCCAAGACCTTGGGATTTGTTCGCCAGAAATTGTCTCAAGTCGGTAAACTACGGGTTGGACCACATGTGTTATTTTGTAGGGTCCTTCCCAGTTAGTGCCGAGTTTACCTACTCTCCACTCCTTAGTATTTTCGAAGACTTTGCAGAGGACGATATTGCCGAGTTGTATTGGGCGCGATCTAACCTTTCTGTTGTAGTAGGATTCAGGGAGATGTTGATAGTTTTGAATCCGCAATAGAGCTTGATCTCATCGTTCCTCAAGTTGGTCGAGGGCATCGATCATCATGTCGTAATTAAGATCACCGTGTTGAGGCATCTTAAGTCTTCTAAGATTGGTCACATTGATCTCGGCGGGAGCCATCGCCTCAACTCCGTAGGCTGATGAGAATGGCGTTTTCCCTTTAGCGCTTCGAGGCGTAGACCGATGGGACCAGAGTACTCCATCCAACTCGTCGGCCCTGTGTCCTTTTTTTAGATCTAATCTTTTCTTGATCCCGTCGATCATGACCTTGTTTGTTGCTTCTGCTTGCCCATTCCCCTGTGGGTATCTGGGAGTTGAGAAACTAAGGAGTATTCTCCATTTATCGCAAAATTTCCAAAATTTGTTAGAGGTGAACTGGCTCCCATTATCGGTGACTATGTCGTAGGGTAGTCCGTGCCGACATACGATGTATTTCCAGACAAAACTCTGGACTTCCTTCTCGGTAATCTGGACGTAGGCTTTTGCTTCGACCCATTTCGTGAAGTAATCGGTCATGACGAGTAGGAAGCGTCTCTGTCTAAAGCTTGGTAAGGGACCAACTATATTCATTTCCCACCGCATAAACGGGTTTGGTGCTGTTGAAGTCTTCAATAGCTCTGTTGGAGAGTGTATGTTGGGAGCGTGTCGTTGGCATTTATCACATCGAGATGCATATTCCTTGCAATCGTTGACCATGGTCGGCCAATAATGACCTTGAGACTTTAGTTTTAACGCGAGAGATCTACCTCCGATGTGGTTGCCTCCTTCACCTTCGTGGGTTTTGATCATGACGAGCTCTGCTTCTTTCTTTCCTACGCACGTGAGTAGTAATTTGTTTGCGGTCCATCGATGTAACTTACCGTCTATCGACACATAGTTGGAACTTTTTGCTTTGAGTAGACGAGATTCCCACTTATCCTCTGGGAGTATTCCTTTGTTAAGGTAATCTAGAAAAGGAGTTCGCCAATCTTCACCGTTTCCTCTTGAGAAATTGATCTCGGTGACGTTGGACGAGATAGCAAGGATATCTTTGCCTTTCGGCACTGTATCGATCGGGATCGTTCGCCTGATTTGATTTTGTTGATTGCTTCCCAAAGCGGCTAATGCATCTGCAAAGAAATTGTCCTTTCTGGGGACCTTAGTGAGTTCGAAGTGATCGAATTCGGAGGCTAAATTTTTTACGACAACGAGGTAGGCATCCATTTTTTTGTTTTTGGCCTCGTAATCTCCACTATATTGATTGGCAACGAGTTGAGAATCGCAAAAGGCCTGTAATCGTTTTGCTCCAACTACTTTGGCCAAACAAAGTCCTGCGATCAATGCTTCATACTCGGCTTTATTATTGGATGCTGTGAAACCAAGTCGGAATGATTGTTTTATGAGTTCTCCGGCGGGTGACTGGAGATCAATGCATATCCCTGATCCTTTGTTAGATGATTCCCCATCGACGTGGAAGATCCAACTTTTCATCGGGGTGTCGAGTTCCGCTGCTTGGTCTGGGGGGATCTCAACAAGTAAGTCAGCTAATACTTGAGCTTTGATCGCTGGCCTGTTTTTGTATGAGATGTTGTACTCGCTGAGCTCGATGGCCCATTTGGAGAGTCTCCCAGACTGGTTGGCATTTTGCAATATGGTCCATAGGGGCAGGTCGGTGAGAAAGACTATGGAATTAGACTGGAAATAGGGGTGTTTCCTTGCCGACATGACGACGGCGAGAGCCATCCTTTCGAGAGTAGGGTATCTCGTCTTGGCGTCGGTTAGACGCTTGCTGGTATAGAAAATAAGATGTTGTTCACCTCGGTCCTCCTTGATGAGAACGCTGCTTACCACCGAGGGAGAGACTGCAACGTAAAGGTACAAGGTATCGCCCGCGTCTGGTTTTGCTAGTACCGGCAGGGTTGTTAGGTACTGTTTTAATGTGGAGAATGCCTTCTCGCATTCTTCGTCCCACAGAAATTTCTTATTTCCTCGTAGCAACTCGTAGAACGGGAGACACTTGTATGTAGATCTTGAGATAAACATGTTTAAGGCAGCTACTCTCCCAATAAGACGATGGATTTCTCGAGATGTCTTAGGGTTGGTAGATCGAACACCACAGAGATCTGTTTAGGGTTTGCTTCTATTCCTCGTTGTGTCACAATATATCCGAGGAACTCACCAGAAGTAACCCAGAAGGTGCACTTCGCCGGATTGAGCTTCATTCCGTACTTGTTGAGGGTGTTGAAGCATTCGGAGAGATGTCTGATATGGTCTTTCGCGACAAGCGATTTGACGAGCATATCGTCAATATAAAATTCCATTGTAACTCCCAGTTTGTCGGCGAACATTCTGTTGACGAGACGCTGATATGTAGCTCCTGCGTTTTTGAGTCCAAAGGGCATTACCCGATAACAGTACGTCCCTCGATCGGTGATGAACAACGTCTTCTCGCGATCATCCGGATGCATCATGATTTGATTATAGCCCGAGAAGGTGTTCATGAAGGAGATTAGTTCGTCTCCGGCTGTGGACTCCACCATCTGATCTATGTGAGGCAGAGGGAAACTATCTTTCGGACAAGGTTTTTTCAGATCGGTGAAATCGATGCACACTTTCCATTTCTCATTCTTCTTTTTGACAACAACTGGATTAGCTAACCAGTCCAGGTATTTAACATCGGCGATAGATCCGGCTCCGAGAAGTCTGTCGACCTCGTCGTTGACAGCCTTGGCTCTCTCGGGGCCGAGTTTTCGCCGTTTTTGCTTGATTGGCTTATACGTCGGGTCGACATTTAGTCGATAAGTTGTGACAGTTGGGTCGATACCAGGAATGTCGGCAGTCGTCCAGGCAAAGGTCGATTTGTTTGCACGGAGGAAGGTGGTCAGCTCTGTTGTCAGGTCGTCGCTGAGTTTGGAGCCTATTCCCACGGTTCTATTTGAATTGTCGGAGTCAATGAAGACCTGAATCGTTTCCTCCTTTTGTGGTGACAGATTCTTCTCTGGTTCGATGGCGAAAGCGACCTGCTTATTTTTGAAATCGGAAACCAACATGCTCCGTGCGAGACGCTGATTTTCGTTGAGTGTGAAGATCTTCCCTTCCCGGACAGGGAATTTGACGCACTGGTGGTGCGTTGATGGAACCGCCTTCATCAAATGAAGCCATGGTGTTCCCAGGATCGCGTTGTACTGGATTTTGGTATCGATTACGGAAAATTTGACGAGTTTACTTATTCTACCAATAAATACGTTGACGCGTATGGTGCCCAACAGCGTTGTAGACGATCCATTGAATCCGGTAAGTGCCCTTGACGAGGGCTTGATATCCTTGAGATCCACCATCATCTTGACCAGTGTTTGATGGAAGATGAGGTCGACTGAGCTTCCAGTGTCGATAACGACACGGGTGACTTCGCAAGTGCAGATTTGGAGCTCGACTAACAGAGGGTCATTGTGCGGGTGATCTACGTTGGTTAAATCAAGATCCGAGAATGTTATGGGTGTTTCTCCTTCATGTTTTGTCAGCCATCGCTGAGCAATTACGGCATTGCGCTGGTACTCCTTTATCGCCTTTACTGAGTGGTTGCATATGGGAGACCCTCCAAGAATGACGTTGACTCGCCGAAAGACGCTGCGGCGCTTACCTGATAGTGGTTTCCGAAGATCAAATGTTGCCGTGTTTGTTCTGGAGATGAGCTTCTGACGGAGATCCTCGTCTGAGAGCTTTGTTCTTTTCCTTTGGAGGAGGGCATCTCGCATATCAGTGGTTGAACGCTTTTGTTGGAGGTGTCTTCGAAGATCTCGGTCGCTGGTATCTTCGTAGGAAGAGGATGTCAAAGGTTGTGCCGAGATGAGGTTGATTCTTCGAGCCACTTGTGGTCTCTCGTCCTCGATATCGGTATCATCTCGTTGTCTAGGCGGAGAGGCTGCGTCCCGATCCTCTGGGCGGACCACATGTGTTTTGGCATTCGCTTGCCTGTTCTTGGTCCAGCTGCCCTTTTTCTCGCTTGCTTAGCTTTTGGTGGGTCGGGAGTGATGACACCGCTTTTAAATGTTGAGAATAGGGCTTCTGCGAGCTGCTTGCATTCGTTTGTGTCGTGACCCTTGGATTTATGGTAGGTGCAGAATTTAGTTTCAACATAAGTTAAAGGTTTCCCTTCTAAGGTTCTGTCCCACATATTCCACGATTGTTCGGTCTGTGCTGCAGATGAAGTGGCTCTTGCTTCCTCAGTTACCGAATAGACCTTACCCTTCTTATCGTTGGGCTGATGCTGACGAGGTTCTTGGGTGACAGTCGCCGCCTTCGGTGTCAGCTGGAGTTTCAACGCGTTTTTCTTTGTAGTATAAGCCGTGTTGTCTTCCTCCATACGTATGAAACAGTTGTCTTTGTGGAGGGCGTCCTCCAGAGTGATTGTATTGTTTGTATACAGATCAGATCGGAAGGATGATTTGATCCATAGTGCATTGCGTAATTCTTCCACCGCGGTTTTGTCTGGGACATCGACCTTAGAGACGAGGTTCTTGAATCGTTCCATGAAATCTTTGAGAGATTCCTTTTGGCCTTGAGAAATTTTGCACAGGTCAGTCGCCGAGGCCCCCTGGCGAATGTACATGGAATAATGCTTCAGGAACTCGGTAGAAAGTTCCTTGAAAGTGCTGATGGAGTCTGCTGATAGCCGAGAAAACCAGGTGAGGGCTGACCCTGCTAAACTTTCAACGAAGAGTTGACAATAACCGGCGTCTCGTTCTTATGTGGTGAAGTAAGCTTGGCCCATGGCGATGTTAAAGCTGGTAATATGGTCGCTAGGGTCAGAATCACCGCGGAACGATGGTATCCGGAGTTTGTCATGGTGTCGAACTCGGATGTCGGTGAACTCGGATGTCGTTGGTCGCTCGATCGGCTGCTTGATCTCGTGCCGCAGTTTGGAATAAACGTCGTCTAGCCGTATCAGGATCTTGATTGTTTGCTTGCGCAGGAGATCGACACGCGGCGATGATTACTTCTAGACGTTCTTGAGTTTCCTTGTTTGCGGCATCTTGTTGATCAAGTCGTTGAACCACAGCGGCGAGAGATGCTAAGACTGTGTTGAGGTCAACTGGTTGTTGACCTGTTGGATTTATCGGAGATCCCGTCATCGTTTTGATCGGTGTTCTTGATCGCTACTATTTGAAATCTCCCTACAGACGGCGCCAATTGTTGAATATTAAATCGGTAACCTTGATCGGTGATCGATTTCGATGGTGGATTTATCAAAGAGGTGATTTAGTGAACAGATCAAAGGAGTATATTGATTAAAGTTGAATGTTTGATGAAGAACAAAGTAAGAACAAGTAATATGAAAACCCTAGTTCTAGGTTTGCTCTGGTTGTATGTGTGTGAATGTCTTCTTTCAATTCCATTTCCTTCTTTATATATGCATCCCCTTGTCTCGCCAAAGTCGGTTTAGCTATATGTAGGCCGACTTCAATCTTGTTTTTGGGCTATGATCACACTTAAATGGGCCTATATCGGGTAGATGCAATCTATCCCCAACAATTAGGAGAGAAGGGAGGAACTCCTTCAGAGTCCTCCTGGAACTCTTTTGGTTCTTTGTTTAATTTATATTCTATATCTATTTAATCTATGATTTATGTGACAAAGATCATGTCTGGATAGGTATCAGCTAGATTTAGGGTTAAGTGATAGCAATCATGGATTAGCCCAAAAGTAGGATTGCTAGGTTAAGTTAATATACATCAATTGAGTTGTGCTTAATGCTTACATTCTAGAGTAGCTAACTAGGATCTCGAAAGTAGGACATGGACAACTACGAGAGTAGGTTCTGTGCCATAATAGAATTCATTGAACTAGGCTGTTAGGCGCATGCGAGAGCTAGTCTAATAAGTATGGTGGACTTATCAAATTTTGCCCTACACTTCCTTCTGATTTCACAGCCGATCGACACCAAGCCTTAGCCGTCGGTCGATGGTCTTTCATTTTGCTTGCATACGAGAGTTGGAGTTAAAAGAGTCATAATAGTTAACATTTGAGTTCTAGTATATTTACATTTCCGTGCTTCCTATTCCCTATAATCCATTTGGCTTGAAACCCTAGATCTAGCATATTTCCTTATTTGCATCATTGGCATATTTCCATATTACATCTCTACTTCTTGATAAGTAATATTTCTTTAATTAATTATTCACCACTGATATATATATATATATATATATATATATATATATATATATATATATATTTACGTAGCTTGGTCTTTAGAAATAAGAAATTTATTGTGTGTCATTGCTCTATGTGGATTTGATCCCTAAGTACTACATATGATCTCTCTTGGCAAGAGTATTGTTTTGTATGTTAAGATTATGATTAATTTGTCAGTTATTTTTTTAGGATATTTATGCACACCAGTGTCAAGTCATTTTAAGGAAGGAGAATTAATAAGGTTCGAGGATATGAAAGGAAAAACTGGTGGCAATGAGACCCCATAGAAACATGCTGGAGATGATGGTTTTATTCTTTTTAGGAAGTGTTGTTTGCGCACAAACAAAAGTTTGAAAAGGCGCCAAAAATGCATTGGAGTTTTTCAAAGATCTGTGGGTGATCTTGACTTCTAGAAGACCTTTTCGTGTGGGAGATACTCCTATATTTACATGCTTAAGGAGATCTCTCACACCATTAATCATTTTGAGGGTTGGTGAAATAAAAGACATTATGGCCGCTTCCAAGTTCTTGTCTTACTCTGGAGGTAAGTAAAAGAACATTATCAGTATTGTAGCCAGTGGGTTTCAACTCTTTATAAGTGTTTGTTTTTCAGCTTAGCTTCTTGCATTTGAGACAATTCCTAGGTTGGGAAACAGGTTCAGAGAATCAGTTGAAATAGCTTGATATAAATTATCCGAGGATGCCGGTCTATGTTCAAAGGAAGTGAAATGAGAGGGTTTCCTATTTCAAGGATAAACCGGGAACTGGATATTGTAAAGGTATGTGTAACTTGGCCCAAAAAAATCATTAATACTTTAGATGCTAGGTAAAACTTGGATAATTTGGTATAAGTATTTTTTTTGATTACTATAAAATACTATGGAATATTATAGATACTATGGAATATGAAGACTATGGATATTTGAGATGTTTTTAAAAAAAAAAAAAAAATTTGTCAGCCACAAGATTTTGACAGCATATTGCCCACCAGAACTAAAGAAGAAAACTCTCTTTTGGCTGATATTACTGAAGAGGACGAAGACGTTGGTGTGCCTGATGTTGCTGTAGATAGTTGGGTAAAGCGTCTTGGTGAAGGATATTCGGTATTTTTCAAGACATGTATGAAGAAAATTTTGCCGCGTGAGCCGTAAAAGCTGAACATGCAGTCCAGGCAAAGCAGGCAGAGCAGACATAGCAGGGTGTTCTAAGAAGAAGAGGAAGAACATAAAAAGATGTTGGGAGTTATGATCAAGAAAAAAGTTGGAGAATTAACAAGACGTTGGAGAAATTTAATGAAAAGTTGGCCCGCTTGAGTCATTTGTCAAGGAAGAGCATAAGGGATCGAGGAGGAATTGAAGAAAGGACCAATGATTTAGGAATCTTTTATGTTGATGTTTCATGTTAGCATAATGAATTATAAATCTTTTTTTGTTGATGTTTCATGTCAGCTAAAGGATTTAGAAACTTCTTTTACTTGATGTATGTATCATGTCGGTTTGCTGAAGTTCGAACTTGTAAGCTTATGGTATGTTAATTTTTCTTGAATCATTCTCTCAGCCTAAGTTTTAGGTGTATAGTAGAAGAACACAACATAGAGTAGGAGAAAAAAAAAATTAACACAAGAGACATGTCTTTACCAACCAAGAGTAAGCAAGAGGTTTCTAAGCAAGAGAGTACATTAGACAGACCAACCCAATTAAGTTTTAGTGTTTTACAAGTCTTAAACAAACACAAGATAAAGACTAGCTAGCCGGGGAAAAAAAACAGGAAAGACCAACAAAGTTTTAGATCTGTTTTAGACTAGGAAAAGGAAACAACGACATGGAACAACATTACAAAGGTCCGACATCGCATGGATGGTTAAGCGGACGGTTAAGCTTAGCCTTGAGCTGAGCAATCTCTACAGTCATCTCATCCACACGCATTGTTAAGTTCTTAACTTCTTCATGGATCCCGAAGACCCATGATTGACAGAAGTGGAAGCCATCATTATGCACATAGAACCCGATAATAACCCAATAATCACTCATATCCATAAAAATCAAAATCCCAATTATCTGAATGGTTAATTACAGTTTGAAAATTATCTGAAACTTGTGGCAAGTGAAATATTTCCTTCCAGGCAAAGTATCAAAATCATTGGGAAACTTCAGATCCGGAGATACCTCTTCAACAATTATTCCCCAACAAGGGCAGCTGGTCGGTATACCATAATGGGCATCGGTCATGAACCCAAGCATGTTGTTGTATCTCTTCAACTCCTTCATCTGCATGTTCTCCTCATATGGATCCATGATAGAAAAAAGTTAGAAAGGTCCCTAAACTTAGTGAGAGAGAGAATTGGAGGCATAGGGAATTGGAGAGAGATAGATGGATAAGAAAAAAGTAATGAGTCTCGTGTGGTTGAGATAGAAAGAGAGATATAGAGAATCTCGGTTTGGATAACATAAAAGTATACAAAATATACTAATGTTGCCAAATTTGCACATAGTTCTACTTTTAGCGGTTTCTAGTTTATTTTGTGCTACCAATCTTTTCAATATCGTTTTTAGTTTTGTTTTTGAATTGAGTACTTTAACATGTAAGTTATCTTGTTGTGTGCAATATATTTTGGAAACCAAGATTTCTCAAAATTTTCCTTTCTAAGTTGGTCTTCATTAAGAAGGTGTCATTGAAATTACAAGGTCTTATAAAGTGTCATTGGAGAGTTTTGCTAATTTCTTAAAAACATTTGTTATAATTATACATAGAGTAACAAATCATATGTAAAACTATGATAACCGAGTTTTGATATAGATAATACTAATGTCGTTACAAAAACAAAATGCAGTTTTACAAAGTATATAACCAAAAGTTTTACGTTGTTTTCCAAATCATAGAACACAAAAAACAGGGGACAAATCTAAACTCATTCTGTGGGGTAACTACCATTTCCAAATAACAACCAGTTGACACCTGACACGACCATCATCAACATTCTTAGTGAAATATATGTAAGCAGCAAGTCCGTGCAGACAAGGATACTTCTCATAATCAAACACCTTGTAAGTACAAGTTTTCGCAACCAAGTTCACCATAAACATATTCCCATCAGTGTTGTGATCTCGTACTTAAGCTTATAAATATTTAGCTCCCGCACATGTATTTTCTTACCATCAACCCATAGAGTGTGCATGTGGTTCCCCACCAAAGGCACCAGTTTTGTATCAATCAATATATAAACGACATCCTTTCGATGTTTATTAAACCAATCAGAAAATGTCCTCATGATTGTATCCAACATTAGTATTATGGCGTACCTCCTTGGCTCCTTAAACACATTGTTCATTGATTCCACATTGTTGCTTGTGTCCAGGTTGTACATGTTACATGGGAAAAAAAAAACATTTGCCCATGTGTCTTTTTCAGTTTGTTTCTCCACATACTTGTTTGCTGAAGGATATCTCTTCTTAAATGACTTGTAGGCAAAATTGAAGTCAGTCACCATGTAATACCTGCTCAACTCCATGAATTTATGCTTGATTACATCTTTGTTAACGTTACAAGCAGGCCCTTTCACATTTTCTTTAATGCCATAAAAATGACCATGGTGAGCTTGTGGAAACACATTTGCTATAACGGAGATGAGGCTTTGATTTCTGACACATGAAAACAATCAACATCTTGAAAAACCAAGTCCAACTAGCATCTCACCATTTAGAACATCAAACATAAGGGGATAATAGTGACTATTAGGATCTTGAGCTTTGGCAAAAACTAGTACACCACCATACTTGTTTGTCAGCCATGTCGCATCCACAACTATCATTTTTTCATAGCTGCAAATCCTTTGATGCAAGCTCTCAAAAATATGAAGAGGTACATGAACTTACCTGCTTCATCCAATTTCACGATAGTTGTTGTTCCCCGATTCACCTCCTTTTAACATGTACAAATAGCAATACAACATTTTTGTAACTAATCTTCCGGACTACCATGTGTATCACAAACAGCTTGATTTTTTCCTCGCAGAGCTGTGGAGTATGATATAGTGACACCAAGTTTGAACTTAACAAGACCCTGAATAACTTTTGGAACTAGAGTTTCCAAGTCTCCTGGGTATTCCTCATTCAAAAAAGTTGAGACTAATTCTACTGAGCCGAGATGATTGCCATTGCTTTTACTTTAACTAGTCCGAGAGCATGTTTGCATCTTCGTGTAGCTTCTAACCGAGAAAATTTATGTCTGAGGAATCCTTACAGCTCATAATCCCCATTTACAGTCTGCTTGAGAACATTTTAGCATCAATCTTCGACGATCCGACTTTTGTGAGACAGTGAAAGCATTTACTAAATGCAGCTCTATCCACCACCTCCTGAATTACCCTCTTACTTGGAAATTCCTCATGGTTACTCAGACTCAAACCGTCTTCCAATTCCTATATTACTCACTAGATTCTTTTACAGGTGGCTTCTAAACATACTTATCGGTGGTTTCTCCAACGGTATCTGTTTCCACTAGTGGTATCCATTTCCACAGCGGCATCCGTATCCATAGTGGTATCTGTATCAACAGCTGTATCTGTATCTATACAATCATCTTGTGTTGTATCATCATTATTATCGGCCTCAATCATCTCGTGATTTTCCTGCTTTTCTTCTACGTACAAAGTTATGGATTATGTCTGATTTCATCCTCAAATGGCTACAAGTCTTCATAGTTCATACATACATAACTTTTTCCTACTCTTGACAGTTTGTCTAGTTGTTTCGATCTTTCACTTGTCTCCACAAACAAAAAACATCTTCGGTTCTCTTTATCAGTGGACATTAGGTAAAGAAACAGATTTTCAACATCAACAATAGTCAATGGTTTCTCACATCTTACCACCAACGAAATGTAGTTCAGTTCCAATTTATCCTTTCAATCATCCAACACAAGCTTCTTATACATCCTATCTTCTATCATTGAAAGAGTTATATCCTCCACTGATGTTTTCAAAGTTACACTATACATGTGATCGTTGAATTTAAAATGTATGCTGATGTATTTGCTCATTGTATCCTACCAACAATATGGAACAAACTCAATAAGCTGACAATAGTACTCCACATTTATACCAGTTGTTTCGAGTTATACAGTTTTACTACAATTATCAAGAACAAATTGAATTGGTTTTGGTTGCGGATCGATCTAGGTTCCAATCCACTGCCTATCCACTCCCATTGAACCACTGAAATGCATTATATACTAATTTCCTATACATATTGACCCTAAGATGATACAATGTCGTTGTGCATACTCCTAATTAGATTCCAATTACAAATCCATTAAAACCATATTCTTTCCGAAATAAAACGAGAGAGAGAGAGAGAGAGAGCACAACTTACATGCAACTTGACCGGCCTCAACGGAATGCTATATGTCGGGAATGGAGTCGTCTATGGTGACAGATGGTGGAAATGGAGAAGCTGCGGGAGAGAGGAGAGGAGGATCTGTGAGCTGTGGGTTTATTCTTCTCCGCTTTTAGTTTCATTATTTTGTTAACTAAGACCCGACCACAATGACCGAAACAGGGTCAGCTCAAAAATACATGGACCAGATTTTGAGTTTTGTTTTTTTAATAGATCAGAGAGAAATTTTTGTTATTTCCAATATCATTAAACAAAGAGAGGCATATGCGACTGGAGAGGGGCTAGGCGACTGGAGAAGGGCATAGACGACTTGCCAATGAGTTGTGGGGGCAGGGAAGATGAAGTTCCTAATTGGACAATGATTTGGACATATAAACTGTTTTTATTGGTAGTTGAAGTTTTTTTCATTTATTGATATGTCACTCTTACAAGTTCTTAAAAACCTGAGGTGTCAATCCCTCGAAAGAATCTTATATTATTATACTGTTGATTCTAAAACTTCGAAAGTTATATATTACCAATCAAACTTTATTAATATAAAAGCTTTTAAATCATGCAAACCCTCAAAGTCATTTTTTTCTTTTTATTCATTAAAATGGTTTTTTTAAAACTGTTTTTAATTACATTTATTAAGGTTTATGCAATGCTAAAACCTGAAGCCAAAAGTCTTTATCAAGCACAACCAAGTTTTTGAAAATAAAGAAAAAAGCATGTGATATAAATTGTAACCAGAGGAGAGTGTGGTGAGAGTTTTTGAAAAACAATTAAGCAGTTTTTTGGGGGGATAATTTTGAAAAATAGGATTTTAAATCTCCTACTATTTGAAATTAACAATTTTAATATTCAACTATTACTTGTGCAAATTTAACCCCGAAATTATGATTGACTGCGCAAAATTAGACTTTAAAAAGTCAAACTTTAATTATTACACTAAAACATTAATTGCAATTAGAAAAGTGATTGAGTTTGGCTTTCAAAACCCAGATACACTAAAATAAATTCATTTTACACGATATTGAGTGAAAATAAGCAATTACCGGTGAGAAAAAGATCATGTCTAAGTACGACAAGGAGTTCTAATCCCGTCTCTGAGCACACAAAAAAAAACGAAAAGAAACTATTTGTCGAATTTAGACATGATTCTGTTGGACCAATTAATCATAAGCCCAATGGGCTGGGTGATTAAATTGGAAGTGTGAATAGAATTTTATAAGCCTAATGGGCTGGGTAAAATTTGTTGATTTAAAGTGATAATTATGGAGATTGTTGGGTAAATTTTGTAAGCCTTATGGGCTGAGCAAATATTGATTTTGGCTTTAAAAATAAATAAATATATATATATATATATTTAAAATATATATATATATATAAAGAAAAAAAAAATTAATTAAAAAAAAAAATGTAGAAACTTGGTAACCAAGTTAGCCAACTTGGTGGCCAAGTTAGCCAACTTGGTGACCAAGTTAAGCCAACTTGGTGACCAAGTTAAGCCAACTTGGTTTCCAAGTTTGACTAACTTGGTGACCAAGTCAAAATCAACTATATAAACCCCCTTTGATCTCCCATAATGAATACCACTTCTCTTCATCTCACTTCACTCCAAAAACAACTTCTCTCTCTAGAATACTCTTTAGGTTTTTTCTTCTTTTTTAAAGTAAGTGTCTCGAGAGTATATCGTAGTAGTTAGTTCGTAGATTCTGTTTCGGGTGTTGCGAAACGGTCTCATCACGGTTGTATCCTGGGATTCAAAAATCGCATAAAACCGTCACACATTACGGGCGATTTATTGAGTTAAGG